>CM042330.1:2197146-2229646 GCA_023566125.1 Zingel zingel
ACAGCCCTATGTTCCCACAGCCCAATGTTCCCACAGCCCAATGTTCCCACAGCCCAATGTTCCCACAGCCCTATGTTCCCACAGCCCTATGTTCCCACAGCCCTATGTTCCCACAGCTCAATGTTCCCACAGCCCTATGTTCCCACAGCCCAATGTTCCCACAGCCCAATGTTCCCACAGCCCTATGTTCCCACAGCCCTATGTTCCCACAGCCCAATGTTCCCACAGCCCAATGTTCCCACATCCCTATGTTCCCACAGCCCTATGTTCCCACAGCTCAATGTTCCCACATCCCTATGTTCCCACAGCCCTATGTTCCCACAGCCCTATGTTCCCACAGCCCAATGTTCCCACATCCCTATGTTCCCACAGCTCAATGTTCCCACATCCCTATGTTCCCACAGCCCTATGTTCCCACATTTCTAAGAATATTTTTTTCATTGAAAATTAGGCCCTATGTTCCCACAGCCCTATGTTTCTAGGGTTAGTGGTTAGGGTTAGTACCAGATATAGTACCATTTGCTACTGGATAATAGGTTGGGTGTAATTGGCTACCAAATTGGGAGAAAGGGGGATACAATCCGATACAGAGTTATGAAAAAAGAAATATGGGAACATAGGGCCTAATTTTCAGTGGAAAAAAGAATTACTAGACATGTGGGAACATAGGGCTGTGGGAACATAGGCACGCTCCCGATTTGGATACTGTTGCCTGTGAGTTGTTTTGTGCTCTAAATAAAGAAGTGGAATTTGACTTACCGGAGTCGTGCATTTGCAGCTCCATCGTTTCTGTGAGCGTGATAGTTTCTATCTATTCTTATGATTGTGTACTATTAGTATGCTTAAAAACTTGGATAATTTGGTCCTTAACAAGTCTAAATGTCTAAAGTCCACCTAAGCACTACTGCAGAATAACGTTATTCAGAGGTTTTAGCCGGCGCCAAAGAAAAATGGTTCCTTCTTAGGGAAAAAGTTACTAACCCTGAACCTGCAATGTTACGACTTTAATCTCAGAAATTCTGTTAATATTATCCCCTTCCCCAGCTTTGTTTTTTATTGTTATATTTCATACAATGGCCTTAATTTGCTGTCGTAGTATTTGCATAAACCTAGGGGATTTTTAGAGACGTAAGCCACATTATTAGTTGACCAACATGTCAGAAATGAATTTTGATAGAAACATAATATCTATTTATTCTTTGTTCCTCAGTTCCTCTGTCAGCTCCCAGGAACCTGCGGCTATCGGAGGAATGGTATAACCGCTTCAGGATCAGCTGGGATGCCCCACCATCGCCCACCATGGGCTACAGGGTCGTCTACCAGCCCGTATCTGGTAACACACACACACACACACACACACACACACACACACACACACACACACACACACACACACACACACACATTTCAAATATGACAAAGTCCAAAGAATATGACCACTGTACTTTTAAGGAAAACTGCCACACTCTGAATTAATTAAACTGTCAGTACTTTTAAAATCTTGGATGATTCTGTCCTTAACAAGTCTGAAGTCTAAAGTCTCCTTAAAACAACTACAGGATCATGTAATTCACAAACACACGCTGTGACAAACTTTCAGGGTTTTTCCTGCACGGAGAACGTTTTTGGTGCTGTCAAAAAAAGTTTAAGCCAGCACCAAAATTCACCATTCTTCCTTTCCCTTTTACGGCATTATATTCCGTTATATTTTGAATTTGAACAGAAATTCTGTGTTTTCTTTGACATAAATTAAGACGGTTGCACCATAGATTTGTGCCTGAAAATGTCTTTGACGCTCAACATTTCCTGTGGGGAGAAAAGACCCAGACCCCCTGCTTTCATATGTGTGTCCCCAAAGGCCCATTCTGAGCCAGGAAAAACCCTGCAAACACGTAATATTACACTTTACTGATGGCTTTTAAATATGACAAACTCCTAACAATACAAACACCATTCGTACTTTTAGGAAAACTGCCACAACCTGAAATAATTCCACTGTCAGTATGTTAAAAACGTAGATCATTCTGTCCTTCCAAGGCCCCTATCTCGCACCCGGCGCAACACCTCCCTCTTACAGGGAGGTGTGTTCAGGTGCATTCTGGGCGTGCTGGTCTTACAGGGAGGTGTGTTCAGGTACATTCTGGGCGTGCTGGTCTTACAGGGAGGTGTGTTCAGGTACATTCTGGGCGTGCTGGTCTTACAGGGGGGTGTGTTCAGGTGCATTCTGGGCGTGCTGGTCTTACAGGGAGGTGTGTTCAGGTGCATTCTTGGCGTATTGCTATCTTGAGGCAGCGGGAAGTGATGGCACCATTGACCAACAAAAACCTGGTCTAAAGGCAATACCATTTCATTGTTATTTTAACGCCTGCTCCACCTCGTGGAGTTTTGGTGGCTTAGTGCTCGTGCTATATATGATCTGCTCGCACGCTTTCACTTCACGCACGAGCAGATCAGTTTCTTCTCCTGAACATCTCTCCTTCCTGCTCAGCAAATCCTCCATCATAACAGCAATGCTCCAAGGTCCAAACACGCCTGGCTTTTAAAGGGAATGGGAGATGATCTCTGATTGGTTGATTGTATGTTACGCCCAAAACACACCTATGAATTAATGAAGACACTAAGTACAACCCTTTAGAACCATGCGCCCGGCACACGGACCCTTTTTACCACCGTCAAACTAGCAAAAGTGGATTCGGACACGCCCTAAACGCACCTGCACCAGGCTCGCTTCACACCGTGCGGTTAGATCGTTAAAATAGGGCCTTAAAAGTCCCCTTAAAACACAACTAAACGATAATGTTAATTACACACAACAGTGTGTATACTGTCATGAATGAAAGTGCTAAAAGGAAGGTTATGGAAAAGGTTCATCCATGAACTTTTCTGTATTTCCGCTGTGGAGTTTAAACCAGGTTGCCCAGAGGATATTTAGTGAACACGCCAATAATCACGGTCACAGCATACCCCAGAGCCGTTGAGATGACTCGTGAGGAGCAACAGTTCATGCCAAACGTGCATAAATAAACTATTTGCTATCTAAAATAGCCGTAATATTTCCGCTCTTAAATTAAATTCAAAAAGTCTCTCGTCTCCTCGTTCGTCCACTTATATCTGTCTTTGTTGACACCCGACCTAAATCTTCTTCTTCTTCGTTTTATGGCGAGTTGCAACCATAAAATCACCTAAAACGTAATCGCAATTCATTATTTATTCGGAAATTAACGTTTCCATCGTTTATCGCGTAAGCCGTTTACTGATTAGGAGAAAATCAGATGAGATCGAATGTGCAAACTTTGTCGATGTTCATGAAATTCAATCGAATTTGTACTGTTTTCGGATTTTTTCATTCAATATTACTTAATTTGCATAAAAACGTGGATGGAAACATGGCTACAGACACATTTTTTTGTCATATTCTTGTGCTTTTGTACTCATTTTCACTTTAGTTACTCACTGGGATATCTGAACTCAGTCCTCTGTGCTCCTCCCTTTCACCTTTGTCCCCCCCGCAGCTCCTGGATCCGCTTTGGAGACCTTCGTGGGCGAGGACGTGAACACCATGCTGATCGTCAACCTGCTGAGCGGGACGGAGTACAGCGTCAAAGTCATCGCCTCCTACACCACCGGATCTAGCGAGGCCCTGTCAGGGAGGGCCAAGACCCGTGAGTCTGAAGTCTAAAAGAAGTCATAAACATACATGGACAGGGGTTTGTTTTCCTTGCTCAGAATGGGCCTTTGAGGGGACACATAGAGTATGAAGTGGTGGGGCTCTGGGGGTAAAGGAACGGATGTGTTGGAGACTGGCATGGGGTACTATCCATAAGATCATCTCTCAATGCAAATCAAACCAGCTACTAGGCTAACTGAAATAATACCATGCCAATCTCTAGGTATGGTGAAGGGGATGTGATGATGTGGGGCTACTTTAGAAAGGTCTATCACTGTCGGGATCCTTTCCATAATGTTGTCAGACACTTAGAATAATAATCTGAGTCTGACGGCACTTTTAGTGGACGCAAACTGACGATGCATGTTTGTCCCGTAGGGTTGCATTGCAGCCCGGTTCACGGCTGACGGTTACAGCGGTCTGCCTCAATACTGGACCAACGTCTAAGACTTTTGTTCACATTAGTCACTTAGATGACTGGACCCTACCTACCTCCAACATTGTAGCCCACACAGGAGTTCTGGTCGCAGTAGCCAGGATGCCCAGGGAATCTCTAGGTGAAGGGGATGTGATGATGTGGGGGTATGGTGAAGGGGATGTGATGATGTGGGGGTATGGTGAAGGGGATGTGATGATGTGGGGGTATGGTGAAGGGGATGTGATGATGTGGGGGTATGGTGAAGAGGATGTGATGATGTGGGGGTATGGTGAAGGGGATGTGATGATGTGGGGGTATGGTGAAGGGGATGTGATGATGTGGGGGTATGGTGAAGGGGATGTGATGATGTGGGGGTATGGTGAAGGGGATGTGATGATGTGGGGGTATGGTGAAGGGGATGTGATGATGGGGGGGTATGGTGAAGGGGATGTGATGATGTGGGGGTATGGTGAAGGGGATGTGATGATGGGGGGGTATGGTGAAGGGGATGTGATGATGGGGGGGTATGGTGAAGGGGATGTGATGATGGGGGGGTATGGTGAAGGGGATGTGATGATGTGGGGGCCAAGGGAACTTTA
Source organism: Zingel zingel (assembly GCA_023566125.1). Lineage (NCBI taxonomy): Eukaryota > Metazoa > Chordata > Actinopteri > Perciformes > Percidae > Zingel > Zingel zingel. The sequence goes on from CM042330.1 coordinate 2,201,831, forward strand.
TCAGGATGCATAGTATCCTGGATCCATGAAATAACTGGCCTTTCAAAATAAAAGTCTGCCTGCCTCTATGGGAATTTAACATAGGGGTGGACTGACTTATGCCGCCTGTATTTTAAGGAAGAACATTTATTTATTAATGATACATTATTCATTCACAAAGAAAATTGGTGTCCTTAAAGGTTGGATTCTTACTATTTTTTTTAATTAAGGCATTAAGATCAATTTCCAAAAGATGATCTGTTATTCCTCTTTTTAGTCAACTTTAGCGTGGGTGTGTTCACTTATGCTTAGCACTGTAGAGGTGTATTCCTCGACGCAGAAGGTCCAGAGTTTGAGTCTGACATGTGACTGTTTTCCTGCATGTCCTGTTCTAATCATTAAAGGCGGAAATGCCCCAAAAAATTATTTAAAACAAATAAAAATTGACGCCAGCGCCACAGATCTATAAAAAGGGAGTTTCTCCACAAATATTCTTGCGAAAGCACCACTTGAAATCGCGTGTCTACCAGAAATGTGCTCAGCAAACCAAAAACGACTGATTAGTCGACTAATGGACCAAGAGGGAGCAGAGTCTGCATTTTGAATCCAATAAGCAAGTGAAAACTTTTCTAAGATGCAATACAATCTGAATATAAAATCAGGTAATATCACTTCCATTACACAAACAGGACTTTAACGTCCCTCCGTTGTCCCCAGCGTAATGAACTCCCTGTTCACACCGACTAACTCTGCTCTCAGATCACGTGTTGTCTGGAACTTCATTGTTTGGTTTGGCATTTTCTAAACCTCATTATTTGATACACTTTATCGATCTTCCCTGTCCGACAATCTCCTCGAATCTAATCAGGGAAGCAGCCAGACACGTCAATATCTTGATATCCATCTGACACTTTTAATGGAGACTTCACCTAATTACATCGCGGCCCTGGAATGAAGTGTAAATCCAATTGATTAAAGCTTTAGTGCATAACTTTCTTTTATAATAATGAACATCCGTTACATTCGAGCCGTTGCCAAATGAGTTGGCTACGAAGCTAATTAAGGCTACCAGCTCCATCCAACTCTCTCTGGATTTCTCAGTATGACTGTGTTCGGAAGATTGTGGCGTCCGGCGACTTTCCCGTCCAGAAACTCGAGTGAAGATAATTACGTTACACATCGTTTTAATCCTCCGTGTCCTCCTTGGCTACTATCAACTGTGTGGAGGAGGGGTGGTGCGTGATCACGGAAGGCTTGTATCATGTGGATGCGCCGACAGTGTTGTAGTCAATACTTAGAATTCCTCACGGGGGAGACAGAAACTATGCACTGTAGCTTTAAAAGTTCTCTCGCTGGCGATGTGGACACTTCTTCAAAGCTCTTTGACCGTCTGGACCGAGTCGATCAATCAGCGCTTCTCAAGTCCATTCATTTTGAGTATGAGAAATATTGTACTTTTTACTCCACTACATTCATCTGTTACAGCTTTAGTTACTAGTTACTTTACATGTTAAGATTCCTGCACACAGAACAGGTGCAGTTTATAACATCTGATGTTTGATTATAAATGCAACTAGCCGACAATATAACGGCTACAAGTCCAGCTGAGATGATCAGAACATTACACACACAACTGTTATTATTACTTAGACTTTTACTTAAGTAACATGTTCAATGCAGGACTTTACAGTCCTTTACAGGACTTTACAGTGTGGCATAAGTACTTGTACTACAGTAAAGGATCTGAATACTTCTTCCACCACTGCCTTGATTTTCCTCTCCTGCATAATTAACCACTTCACCGCGGGCCGTCCTGTCGGGGAAAATGGCCCTTTTTGAAACTGAAAGGTCTCTCGTTTGATCGTTTGATGTCCTTGAGCCTTGTGACACCGACCCCCCCGCCCTTTTCATCCACTCTAACGTCTCTGTGGCTAAGAGCTCTCAACGCAAAGTGTCAGCTAATTGCCTGAACATGTCGCTCGAATTGAATCGCAGCCACGTCACTTTGCATTTGGAGCCAGAGTTTCCTTCGCCCGCGTGACAATTAGGCCCTTCTTGGTTGATTTGAAGGACATGTTTGGAGGAGGTTGGTTAAAGAAATAAAGAGGAGAAAGGAAGGGGACTTAACCTATAGAAGATGGGGAAAGGAAGATGAAAGATAGATATATGGGTGGAGTTTTAAGGGAGAAAAGTGATTGAAAAAGTGTAGTTTTCACTTGGAAGTTGTCTGATGACTCTGCGGGCTGACTGATCTTTCTCAGACTCGACTCCGGCTGGCTTTTGGTTCAAACTGCTGCAAGTTACGACGTTTCGCAGAGAAACAAACGGCAAAGTCTGTGTTTTCCAATTAAGCCTCTAATTAGCTGAGAGGCAAAACAAAAGTCTGGTTTGTGGCACACAGAGAGAGAGAGAGAGAGTATGTACTGTAAGGGTTAATGCCAGACGAAGGTACCCATTGTCAGGTATTAATGGACGAAGGTGAGGCGTGAACCGTGCTCAATGGGGTTTTAAGCCCCCAATGTCGACTTCAAAGCAGCGCTGCGACCGTCTACTTCAAGGCACCTAACCTTAACCCTAACCATTGCCTAATCCTAGTGCCTTCCAGGCACCGCTGCCTGATGAATCGCAGACACACACACGTCACTTTGCATTTAGAGCCAGAGTTTCCTTCGCCCGCGTGACAATTAGGCCCTTCTTGGTTGATTTGAAGGACATGTTTGGAGGAGGTTGGACAAAGAAATAAAGAGGAGAAAGGAAGGGGACTTAACCTATAGAAGATGGGGAAAGGAAGACGAAATATGGAGACATTCTGCAGAGTCTTCGTTTTCCAATTAAGCCTCTAAAAAAGTCTGGTTTGTGGCACAAAAAGAGAGCGAGAGAGTGAAATATGTAAGGGTTAATGCCCGACAAAGGTACCCGTTGTCAGGTCATTAATGGATGACGGCGAGGCGTGAACGGTTGTCGCCGAAAAAAGAGAGGAGAAAGTAAGGGGACTTCACCTGAAGAAGCCAAATGCCTGAACATGTCGCTCGAAATAAAGCGCAGACACACACACGTCACTTGAAGTTGGCAATTGAAGCCAGAGTTTCCTTCGCCTGCATGACAATTAAGTCCTTCGTGGTTGATTTGAAGGACATGTTTGGAGGAGGTTGGTCAAAGAAATAAAGAGGAGAAAGGAAGGGGACTTCACCTATAGAAGATGGGGAAAGGAAGACAAAAGATGAAGACATGGGTGGAGTTGAAAAGGGAATATAATGATTAAGAAAGCTTATTTTTTTTAACTTGGAAGTTGTCTGATCTTTCTCAGGCTTCTAGTTCAAACGTTTGCAGAGAAACAAAAGTCTGGTTTGTGGCACAGAAAGAGAGAGATGGAGAGATAACGAGAGAGAGGGAGAGATGAAGAGAGAGAGTGAGTGAAATATGTAAAGGATTAATGCCCGACAAGGTATGAATCGACGACGGCGAAGCTGAGGAAAGGAAGAAGGAAGAAAGATGGAGTGATGGGTGGAGTTGAAGTATAATGATTTGAGGCCGGTGGGATCCCCCGGAGGATGAATGGAGCGTCTGTCACATTGCTCAGCAGCATGTTAATGAAGCCGGTGGACCAGTAGAGATGAGTGGACCGATGATTCAGTGTCACACAGCTGCACAGCGTCCCAGTGGTCCAGGGCTAAAAGGAGACAGGCGCTCCAGGTTCTCCCTCTTAACACCTTTTTCACCACAATTTTACAGCCAGCGATGGATGGGCATTTGCATTTTAGCAGTGCTGATGCATATCAATGTCTGATTGCAGCTTCTAAAATGTGAATATTTTCTAGTTTCTTCTCTCCTCTGTGTGACCGTAGACTGAATATCTTTGAGTTGTGGAGAAAACAAGACATTTGAGGACGTCATTTTGGGCTTTTAGGAAACGCTGATCCACATTTTTCACCGTTTTCTGACATTTTAGAGACCAAAACAGCTAAAGGAGCTCCAGCAAAATATCCAAATATGACATCAAGCTGTCTATGATTACATATCAACGGGAGGAAAATGCACAAAAGTACTAAACTGAAGGGAAAAGGCCAGGCAAACCCAGCATATCCTGTATTATAACATGTTTTTGGATTTTGCTCTAAATGAATTGAAAGAATTGGAAGGAACAGCACGTAATCTGGATCTCAGTTCAAGAGTAAATCTTTACTGGTCTCACGATTAAAATCGAGTCAATATCACGATGTGCCACCTTCGTAACGTTATTATATACTACACGTGGTTTTCATCAACAAATTCAAGCAGTCAGAAATATATATGTGATGTCGTGAGAGGTTTGTCTTTGCAGCAGGCGGGGTGTAGGGCAGAGAACAGCCAAAACGCGGGTGCAAGCAAACAGAGGTTGTTATTATAGAGCAGTCTTTTCCAGAAAATAGTCCAACGCAAACAGTAAATCCAACTCAAAAGCTTACTGGGAGCAAACCAAATACCTCCACAAAGTCCTGGAAACGTAGGTTCTTTTTATAATGTCGGTCTCTCCACAAACTCTTTTCTGCTCTCTGCCTCTGCTGCACCCTTTTGTTCCTCTCAGTGCATGAGCACCTGCTTTAATCAAGCGACCGAGGCATTTGCACCTCCGCCGTGCGGTGCATTCTGGGACCTGTAGTTCGGATGGCGGCCATCTTGTTATGGGGTAGCCACTCCTGTGGAGGAACATAGCGTCCCTCTACCACACGTCCCCTTGTGATGCCACAACAGATGAACTCCCCTTTAGGCTAATGACGTAGAAAGCCGTGCAGATGTTGACCAGCTCACCAGGAGACTGAAGGCAGGACACATTCAGGAACCGGATCTCACTCTAAACAGCACGGATGGTTATTTTCAAAGTTTGTATGTGCGTGGAAGCACCAGAGACACAAAATAACACCACAAATCCCCGAAAAAAGTGATTTTTTTTTTTCCATAATATGGGCATTTAAAAAAAATAAAAATAAAACATTGACCTGAAAATCCACATGCATCATCAGTTGGCAATAATCAGGGCTTTAAATTGATACCTGCCAAGCTGCCAAATGCAGATAAAAATAGATTTTGGCGGGTAACATTGTAAAGTTGCGAGCCAATTTGGCCGGTGATGAATGAAGCCAATAACTGCATCTGTTTGAATCGGCTGTCTGCAGAAATGTTGCCAGATTGGTCTGTTTTCATCCACTAAAATGTCAGCGTGTGTGTGTGTGTGTGTGTGTGTGTGTGTGTGTGTGTGTGTGTGTGTGAGAGTGTGTGTTTGGCTTGTAAAACGTAGTCTTTATCAGGCAACACTGCTTGTAGTACTAAGCCTACATTTCCCATGAACACTTTGGGTCATGGCGTGTCGTACAACTGTCTGCTATGTGCCTAGCGTACACGGACCCGACTAGGAGCTATGCCCAAACGGAGAAGACAAATGGAACAGCGCGAAGCAAACCAGAGGAGCTGAAATGAAGTAGTAACATTAGTTAGGATAAAAACAAACAAACGTGTGGCTAGAGGAGAATCTGAAGGCTGGTAACTTTATACACTTTATCACGATGCAAAGAAGTCATCAAGACTTCAACAATAAGCAGAAAGAGCTGCTGATATTGTAACTTTCTATCGTTTCTCTGCCTTTGTCCTCGACTAAAGAAACTCTTAGTCATATGATTTTGTTGACTAATCGGATGGGTGGATGGATGGGTGGATGGACGGGTGGGTGGACGGATGGATGGATAGGTGGTTGGATGGAGATGGATGGGTGGATGGGTGGGTGGACGGGTGGGTGGATGGACGGATGGGTGGTTGGATGGGTGGATGGATGGATGGGTGGATGGATGGATGGATGGATGGATGGATAGGTGGTTGGATGGAGATGGATGTATGGGTGGATGGGAGGATGGATGGATGGATGAATGGGTGGATGGATGGATGGATGGATGAATGGGTGGATGGATGGATGGATGGATGGGTGGATGGATAGGTGGGTGGGTGGATGGAAATGTAAGGTGTCTTCGCAGACAGGTACCTTAAAAACAGTCACAATACTATAAATACAGTACAAAGCAATACAACACAAATGCACTTTAAGAGGAGGGATACAAATACAGTGGGAATGCATTGCACAGTAAAGAGCTTTAACATTGTGATAAATAGATAAGGTGCAGACATAAGGCAAATATATAGATATGATTGCAAATAAATAGCAATAGTATGTGAGTAAGTGGTAATTACAAAACTGAGTTTCTACACAAAGAATCATGCAAAGGCACTACTTTAAATCTTGTGTTTACCTTGTAATCTAATCGACTAATCGACTAAAAGGGGGCCGTCTGATAGTGATTGGCACCCACTATCTGCACTGCGCTGTTCAGATGCTGGGTGACCAATCCATTTGTGTCCTCTAATTAAATCTCATGCTGAGATGTTTTCCATAAAGGGATACATTATGCATTGTACAGAGTCCAAAATAATGCAGATTAGATATTTGCCTCGGTTTTGTCAAAGGGAATATAAAATATCCAGTGACGTGCGAGGCCATCTCCAGCTCACAGAAACATGCATCCTGACGTCTTTCAGAACAAGTGAGGCTTTCAAAAGACGGACGATGAAAGTGCACACATACCATTTGCATACATAGAGTGTGTGGACTTGTTTGTGAGTGTGTGCGTACAGTAAGCTACACTTCTGGAGCGAAGATATATATATATATATATATATATATATATATGTATATATATATATATATATATATGTATATATATATATATATATATATATATATATATATATGTATATATATATATTCATGTTCAAAATGAACTACAAACAAAGCAACTTGCACTGCTGACTGACTGAGAGATGTTGATAAAGTCAAAGAATAAAATAAAAATGAAAAATAACGTTGGATAACTAGCTTTACTTTCCCCTTTGTGGAGCCATAATCTTAATTAATTTTTTATTTTTTTTCAGAACAAAGGCAAAATTTAAGAACTGAGTTCCAGATAATGTTTTTGCATTTGTAAATGTAATTGTGTGAATGCCATAAAACTCCTGTCGCATGCATAAATGTGTGTCTCTCTCTCTCTTTCTCTCCCCCCCCCCCCCCCCCCCCCCTCTCCCTCCCTGCTGCAGTGTATCTGGGGGTGACTAACCTGAGTGCGTACCAGGTGAGGATGAACAGTTTCTGCGCCCAGTGGCAGCCTCACCGACACGCCAACGCCTACCGAGTGACCATCGAGTCTCTGCTCAGTGAGTACACGCACACAGCAGCGTGGTCTGCTCTTTTTATATTCCCTTCTTTATTGAGATCTAACAAGGTCCAAACAAAAAATGGAATCACGGTTTCCTCGGGGTCTTAAAAAGTGAAAAAGGTCTTAAATTAAACGGGTCTGACTTTTCCAATGTCCATGTAAAGTCTTATTTTTGTTATTCCGTGGTGTTGTAGTTCTTTCTTTCGCAAGTCCAGGTATAATTCACACACACTACAAATAACAACATCATGCAACAAGCTGCTGTGAAAGGGTCTCCAGCAAACGATCATCAGCCAGTTCTGAATTCACTTCATTTGCAAGTAATTTGTGACTCTGCATTTCCTTTTGTACGTTTTAAAAAAAAATGTATTTCGTAATATGCAGTAGGTCTTAAAGGACAATTCCGGCACAAAATGAACCGAGGGGTTAATACCACGTGTACCGAGTCGACCGTTCTCCGTCATGTCGTCACGTTCTCCATATGTTGTCATGCTAATCGAATGTGACCAGTTTTATCGCAAACCGCTAATTAGCTTATAACGCTAGTCGTCGGAGCCACGGGTAAAGTAAAGTAGTAGTTCATTAAAAAGATAGTTTAGAAAGACAGTAAGGTTTGCGTAAACGCCGAACGCCGTGCATAAACTGTCTGTACACTTACAAGGTTCTCAATGCTTCCGTTTACATGTAGGGAGCCTCGTTATGCTACCGTGGAAGTGTGGTGCTATGTTGAGCCTTGTTAGTGGTGTAGAAATAGAGATTTCTTTTTACTTTACCCGTGGCTCCAACGACTAGCGTTATAAGCTAATTAGCGGTTTGCGATGAAACTGGTCACGTTCGATTAGCATGAAAACAAATCCCAGAGAACGGACGACTCGGTACACGTGTGGTATTAACCCCTATGTTCATTTTGCGCCGGAATTGTCCTTTAAATTGGATTCATAATGGTCTTAAAAAGTCCTATATTTGACTTGGAGAAACCTGCAGAAGCCCTTGTAATCCTTCTTTACAACGCTTAGGTGCAAATGACGTCGTACGCTCGCCTGGTTGCACATTATCGCAATCAATTATTTGCATAACTTAGTGGTTGTCGGTTACAGCCATAAACCGGGTGTGATTTGTGAACATCAATATTCATGGAAAATAATCTCAAAATGAAATAGAACAACGTGGTGTCGACATAAAACACAGCTGATCTTTCAAGCCGGAGATCAGAGTTCACTTTGCTGCGAAAACAAAATACTTTCACCCAGGAAACGCTCGTTCGTTCCTCGGGAGTGTCTTAAAGAGCTCATATTCTGCTCATGTTCAGGTTCATTATTGTATTTAGAGGTTATATTAGAATAGGTTTACATGGTTTAATTTTCAAAAAACACCATATTTTTGTTGTACTGCACATTGCTGCAGCTCCTCTTTTCACCCTGTGTGTTGAGCTCTCTGTTTTAGCTACAGAGTGAGACCTCTCACTGCTGGAACATCTTTGTTGGCAGTCGCACATGCTCAGTAGCTAGGTAAGGACTACTAGCCAGTCAGAAGCAGAGTATGAGGGCCCTGACAGTAGCTAGGTAAGGACTACTAGCCAGTCAGAAGCAGAGTATGAGGGCCCTGACAGTACCTAGGTAAGGACTACTAGCCAGTCAGAAGCAGAGTATGAGGGCCCTGACAGTACCTAGGTAAGGACTACTAGCCAGTCAGAAGCAGAGGATGAGGGCGTGCCCTGACAGTACCTAGGTAAGGACTACTAGCCAGTCAGAAGCAGAGTATGAGGGTGTGCCCTGACAGTAGCTAGGTAAGGACTACTAGCCAGTCAGAAGCAGAATATGAGGGCCCTGACAGTACCTAGGTAAGGACTACTAGCCAGTCAGAAGCAGAGGATGAGGGCGTGCCCTGACAGTACCTAGGTAAGGACTACTAGCCAGTCAGAAGCAGAGTATGAGGGTGTGCCCTGACAGTACCTAGGTAAGGACTACTAGCCAGTCAGGAGCAGAGTATGAGGGCGTGCCATGCTAGCAGTTAGGCGAGCATTATAACGTGTGTTCCAAAGTGACCACGTTTGTCTCTGAAGTAAAGGCTGGACTACAATAGAGCTGTTTGGAGCAGTTTGTGAACAGTGGTTTCTGTTGGAGATGGTAAGTCCCTTTGGGGGGGACTTTGGGCTTTTTCACTTTGTAAACCTATAACATGCACAAAAAGATATATAACACAATAAAGGAAAGGGAGAAAGCCAGAAAGCATAATATGAGCACTTTAAGAAAGTGGGATCCATAATACTGTAAACGCAGCTGTGATCCCCCCCCCCCCCCCCATTTACTCATACATGCCTTCATCAGTGGGAGTTTGAGTATGCAGCGCAGAGAGTGTCCGCCTCTTCTGAGACGACAAAGATATTGTTGTATCCCACCAGAGACGTGCTGACAGCCTCGAAGGTTTCGCCGTGCAGTCAGACACCGAGCCGCTCTGTAGACAAAGGAAAGGCTCACGGATCGCAACCCGGCTGACATTTACATTCCCTGCGTGAGGTAATAGAAGAAAAAAAAAAAAGACAAAAGGTCGGTGTTGTAGCTGCCAGTGTGTGTTCGGATGAGATGTTCTTGTTGCAGAAATGTAATTATACAACAAGTAGCTCCAACCAGACAATCTGATTGGTCAACTAAACATTTAGAACGTGCTCAAATCAGCCTGATGGCACACCCAGAGCCGTTTCCAGCACACCTGGCTCATCACTTAAAATATCACTATATAGAATATGCAAACTCTCTGGTTGTTTGGGAATTTTGGAGTCTCAAAGTCGGCAACTCTGCCAAATTCTGTTTTGAGTGTCGTAGGTGGGCCAAAGGTTATTGTGAGGCTTAATTGTTATGCAGACAGGATCAGTAATTTGCGCGGGGGGCAGGGCTAGGCCCGGGGGGGCCTTGAGTTAGACACACCGCAAATTGTAAAGCGCTTTGTCCTGTAGGGTAGAAAGGTGAAATATAAATGCAGTCCTTTTACTATTAAACTTCATATATTGGATATTGAAGGGAAAATCACAGAGCTACGACTGTTAAGCAACTTTAACCCTGTCTTCAAAATTCCCCCGAGGCTTTATTAAAGGTCCCATGACATGGTGCTCTTTGGATGCTTTTATATAGACCGTAGTGGTCCCCTAATACTGTATCTGAAGTCTCTTTTATATAGCCCTTCGTGGTCCCCTAATACTGTATCTGAAGTCTCTTTTATATAGACCTTAGTGGTCCCCTAATACTGTATCTGAAGTCTCTTTTATATAGGCCTTAGTGGTCCCCTAATACTGTATCTGAAGTCTCTTTTATATAGGCCTCAGTGGTCCCCTAACACTGTATCTGAAGTCTCTTTATATAGGCCTTAGTGGTCCCCTAATACTGTATCTGAAGTCTCTTTATATAGACCTTAGTGGTCCCTAATACTGTATCTGAAGTATCTTTTATATAGGCCTCAGTGGTCCCCTAATACTGTATCTGAAGTCTCTTTTATATAGACCTTAGTCCTTACGCCTTGACCAACTGCCACTTAGCGTTTGAAAGCCATGATGTCTCTCTCTCTCTCATGGGGGGGGGGGCAAATTCTCTGGGCGGGCAAAGCAGAGAAAGGGGAGGTAACCTTTCCCCTTATGACGTCCTAAAGGGAAGATTCCAGATCGGCCCATCTGAGCTTTCATTTTCTCAAAGGCAGAGCAGGATACCCAGGGCTCGGTTTACACCTATCACCATTTCTAGCCACTGGGGGACCAGAGGCAGGCTGGGGGAACGCACATTAATGTTAAACAACCTCATAAAGTGACATTTTCATGCCATGGGACCTTAAAACTCTTTATGAGACGTATATTTGTTAAATATACTTGTATGCATTCCGCTCCTTCCTTTAGCTGTCAATAATGACTCTGCACCAAAAGTCACCTCCATTAAAAAACAAAACATAAACAAAGCCCTGCAATTACTGAAGTCATTTTCTGATTCCCGCAGCCAGCGGGCTCAGCGCCGACAAAAATAATTGTCTATTATCTCATTTGTTTGAAACCGATAACACACTCCGACACGCCAACCAAAATAACATCAAACAACAGATGGCACCCCCCTCCCCTCCCCAATCCCATAGCACACGTCCACCTTTCTGTCATCACCTCAAAAGGTAAGATTGACTTTTAATACGGCCGCCGTCCGCCAAATGGAAGGTAGTAATGGCTGTTATCCATCACCTGCGGGCCTCCAGAAACAACATGGCCGTCATTGACAGCACATAAAAAGGCAGCGTTTCTTCAGGGAGCTCCCAGGTGTCACTTCTCTCCACGCGTAATCCGGCTAAATGAGGATTTCTATCTGCACAGCTGGTGAGTAATGACCAGAGCTGCAGGAGAAGGAGATGCCATGATGTGTAAAGAGGGAGGTCAGAGAGATCAGTAAGGAATAGAGAGTGCAGCCCAGTCTCACGGTCACGTTATTGAATCTATTGATTCGTGAACAGGACACGAATATGTCGTTTTTTTCGTGTAGTGATTACGAATTTTAATTTAATGTATATAAATGGTAAGCATATTTCGTGATCACAGCACGACAACGGTAGGGAGTAGTATTAAAAGCCAAAGATCTGCGCAGGGAGGTTGGTCGGGGTGGTGGACGGGTCAAACAACACAGGACTTTCACCCCGGAGAGCAGGGATGGCGTCCCGCGTGTTGCAGGACTTTCACCCCCCGGAGAGCGGGGATGGCGTCCCGCGTGTTGCAGGACTTTCACCCCGGAGAGCGGGGATGGCGTCCCGCGTGTTGCAGTTCCTTTCCGCGTTATTAACCTCAACTGTCCCGTTGTTGTCGGCGTGTCCGGCGTGTGACGGTTCCTTTCCCAGTTCTTTTTTTTCCTAACCTCAACCGTCCCGTTGTTGTGGCGTTTCATGTCCCCATTGTTGCGTGCCACAGAGACCGCAGATCGTGTCTGTGCGCCCGGGGAACGCATCCCCGTGTGGCGGTCCGTCCGTTGTTGTTGCCGGCGTGTGGCGTTTAAATTCGTAACCTGTACACGAAATGAAATTTGTAACCTGTACACGAAATGAAATTTGTAACCTGTACACGAAATGAAATTCGTAACCTGTATACGAAATAAAATTCGTAACCTGTACACAAAATAAAATTCGTAACCTGTACACGAAATGAAATTCGTAACCTGTACACGAAATAAAATTCGTAACCTGTACACGAAATGAAATTCGTAACCTGTACACGAAATGAAATTCGAATGAAATTCGTAACCTGTACACGAAATAAAATTCGTAACCTGTACACAAAATAAAATTCGTAACCTGTACACGAAATGAAATTCGTAACCTGTACACAAAATTAAATTCGAATGAAATTCGTAACCTGTACACAAAATAAAATTCGTAACCTGTACACAAAATGAAATTTGAATGAAATTCGTAACCTGTACACGAAATAAACGAGAAAATCGTGACCTGACAACACAGGGCTTTCACCCCGGAGAGCGGGGATGGCGTACCGCGTGTTGCAGTTCCTTTCCGCGTTATTAACCTCAACTGTCCCGTTGTTGTCGGCGTGTCCGGCGTGTGACGGTTCCTTTCCCAGTTCTTTTTTTTCCTAACCTCAACCGTCCCGTTGTTGTGGCGTTTCATGTCCCCGTTGTTGCGTGCCACAGAGACCGCGGATCGTGTCTGTGCGCCTGGGGAACGCATCCCCGTGTGGCGGTCCGTCCGTTGTTGTTGCCGGCGTGTGGCGTTTAAATTCGTAACCTGTACACGAAATGAAATTTGTAACCTGTACACAAAATGAAATTCGGAACCTGTACACGAAATAAAATTCGTAACCTGTACACGAAATAAAATTCGTAACCTGTACACGAAATGAAACTCGAATGAAATTCGTAACCTGTACACGAAATAAAATTCGTAACCTGTACACGAAATGAAATTTGAATGAAATTCGTAACCTGTACACGAAATAAACGAGAAAATCGTGACCTGACAACACAGGGCTTTCACCCCGGAGAGCAGGGATGGCGTCCCGCGTGTTGCAGGGAGGTTGGTCGGGGATGGCGTCCCGCGTGTTGCAGGGAGGTTGGTCGGGGATGGCGTCCCGCGTGTTGCAGTTCCTTTCCGCGTTATTAACCTCAACTGTCCCGTTGCTGTCGGCGTGTGACGGTTCCTTTCCCAGTTCTTTTTTTTCCTAACCTCAACCGTCCCGTTGTTGTGGCGTTTCATGTCCACACACACGCATCCCTGTGTGGCGGTCCGTTTCTTTCTGTATCTTTCCTTTCTTTCTTTCTGTCTCTTTCTATATTTCTGTCTTTTTCTTTCTGTCTGTTTCTTTCCTTTCTTTCTTTGTTTCTTTCCTTTCTTTCTTTGTCTTTCCTTTCTTTGTCTCTTTCCTTCTTTCTTTGTTTCTTTCCTTTCTTTCTGTCTCTTTCCTTTCTTTCTGTTTCTTTCCTTTCTTTCTTTGTTTCTTTTCTGTCTTTCCTTTCTTTGTTTCTGTCTATTTCTTTTCTGTATCTTTCCTTTCTGTCTATTTCCTTTTTCTTTCTGTATCTTTTCTTTCTTTCTGTATCTTTCCTTTCTTTGTCTCTTTCCTTCTTTCTTTCTGTTTCTTTCCTTTCTTTGTTTCCTTCCTTTCTTTCTGTCTTTCCTTTCTTTCTTTCTGTCTCTTTCCTTCTTTCTTTCTGTCTCTCCCCTTCTTTCTGTCTTTCTTACTTTCTTCCTTTCTTTCTTTCTGTATCTTTCCTTTCTTTCTGTCTCTCTCCTTTATTTCTCTTTCCTTTCTTTCTGTCTCTTTCCTTCTTTCTTTCTGTCTCTTTCCTTTCTTTCTGTCTCTTTTCTGTCTCTTTGTCTCTTTCTGTCTTTCTTTCGTTCTTTTTTCCTTCTTTCTTTCTTTCTCTTTCCTTTCCTTCTTTCTGTCTTTTTCTTTTTTTTCTTTCTGTATTTCCTTTCTGTATTTCCTTTCTGTATCTTTCATTTCTTTCTGTCTCTTCTTTCTTTCTTTCTGTCTCTCTCCTTTCTTTCTGTCTCTTTCCTTTCTTTTCTGTCTCTTTGTCTTTCTTTCGTTCTATTTTTCCTTCTTTCTTTCTTTCTCTTTCCTTTGTCTCTTTCCTTTCCTTCTTTCTGTCTATTTCCTTTATTTCTGTATCTTTTCTTTCTTTCTGTTTCTTTCGTTCTGTATCTTTCCTTTCGTTCTGTATCTTTTCTTTCGTTCTGTATCTTTTCTTTCTTTCTGTATCTTTTCTTTCTTTCTGTATCTGTCCTTTCTGTTGGGGGTGTTGTAACGTGTATGTCAGCTCTCGAACTCATTAAAACGTTCCACCTTTCCTCCGTGATGAAGTCGTACAAACGAACACATCGTGTTTTGGCCAAATCGTCATTCGGAGACATATATTTGGCAGGTTGCCGGTATAGACGCTGACCGCCGGCGTGGAGGGAACAACAACGACAAACACGTCTGTTATTTCAGTAATTGGATTTGGTTCGTCACTTCCTGACTGATGAGTTCAGCTTTATTTGGGGTGGGAAAACAAACTGATCTGCTGACAAAGAAGTCGTTAGAGACATTGGAAACATCCCAGTCTGGATGAGGGGAAAAAAGGGAGAACAAAGCAGAATGACAGTTACATTTCCTACTGACATTTTCTTTCAACACAACCAGTCTCACGACAGTTAGTGAAATGGTCACGTTATTGAATCTATTGATTTGTGAACAGGACACGAATATGTCGTGTAGTGATTACGAATTTTAATGTAATGTATTTAAATGGTAAGCATATTTCGTGGTCACAGCACGACAACGGTAGGGAGTAGTATTAGAAGCCAAAGATCCGCGTAGGGAGGTTGGTCGGGGGGGGGGGGGGGGGGGGGGGGTGAAAGGGTCAAACAACACAGGACTTTCACCCCGGAGAGCGGGGATGGCGTCCCACGTGTTGCAGGACTTTCACCCCGGAGAGCGGGGATGGCGTCCCGCGTGTTGCAGGACTTTCACCCCGGAGAGCGGGGATGGCGTCCCGCGTGTTGCAGTTCCTTTCCGCGTTATTAACCTCAACTGTCCCGTTGTTGTCGGCGTGTCCGGCGTGTGACGGTTCCTTTCCCAGTTCTTTTTTTTCCTAACCTCAACCGTCCCGTTGTTGTGGCGTTTCATGTCCCCGTTGTTGCGTGCCACAGAGACCGCGGATCGTGTCTGTGCGCCCGGGGAACGCATCCCCGTGTGGCGGTCCGTCCGTTGTTGTTGCCGGCGTGTGGCGTTTAATTTCCCCGTGGCAGTACACGAAATGAAATTCGTGACCTGTACACGTAACAATAAATAAAAATAACGTGACCATTTCACGAACTAGCGTGAGACCGGGTTGGCCTTTCATGAGTCCAAATTAAACCTTTCCCCCCGCGGGACAAATACAGGATGAGAGGAAAGCTGTCTGCCGTTTCTCCAGAACGATAACGAGGGGATCTCTTGTCTTTTTTCCCTGCAGACGGTCAGAAGCAGGAGACGAAGCTGAGCGGAGGAGCAAACAGACACTGTTTCAACAACCTGAAGGCCAACACGCAGTACAAGATGAGCGTGTACGCTCAGCTGCAGGACGGCAGCGAAGGACCTGCAGTCACGGTCACGGAGAAGACACGTGAGTGCACCGAACGCCTTCAAACGCCCACAGACGCACACACGTGTACTGTACGTTTGAGGCAATGGCTTAGGTTTGTTTTTTTCATTATTTGGGGGGAACAGATAGTGAATGCACCAATCTGTGCCTTTTCCCCCAGATATTTGGCTTTTTCAGAGCTAATCATAAAAGACTAACATTTCAGAGATGCAGACAAACATTTTTTACACACACAGACACACACACACGCACAGAGACACAGTAACATATACACACACACACACACACACGCTACGGTGGTCTCATGTGAGGCTGTAATATATAAACGCACTCATACATACGCCACTGATGGATCAAGTACTATACCTCCTCCATTCAAATCCGCCCATAGATCATAGTGTCATAATAACAATATAGCAGAAACACACACACACACACACACACACACACACACAGTGCTTTCAGCTGTCATTGTGTGAGAAAAAGCCCACTACAGGCTGAGAGGACGATCGCGTCGCTTTCAACATAAAACATCTTTTATCCCCATCGGAGCGACGCAAGCAGAGTCCTCTTCCTTTCTTTCAGAAGGAGGGAGCGAGGAGGAGAAGGAGGGAGGGAGCTACGGACGGAGGGAGGGAGAAAGAGCTAGGGAGGGAGGGAGAGACGGATAGAGGGAGCTAGGGAGGGAGAGAAGGAGGGAGGTTAGAGAGCTATGGAGGGAGAGAAGGACTAAGGGAGAGAGCTAGGGAGGGAGAGAAGGACTAAGGGAGAGAGCTAGGGAGGGAGAGAAGGACTAAGGGAGAGAGCTAGGGAGGGAGAGAAGGACTAAGGGAGAGAGCTAGGGAGGGAGAGAAGGAGGGAGGTTAGAGAGCTAGGGAGGGAGAGACAGGAGAGAGAGCTTTGGAGGGAGGGAGAGAAGTAGGGAGGGATGGAGCTAGGGAGGGAAAGAACTTTAGAGGGAGGGAGGGAGCTTTGGAGGGAGGGAGGGAGGGAGGGAGAGAAGGACTAAGGGAGAGAGCTAGGCAGGGAGAGACAGAGGAAGAGAGATAGGGAGGGAGGATGAGACGGAGGGAGGGAGAGAGCTTTGGAGGGAGGGAGAGAAGGAGGGAGGGATGGAGCTAGGGAGCGAGGGAGAGAAGGAGGGAGGGATGGAGCGAGGGAGAGAAGGAGGGAGGGATGGAGCTAGGGAGGGAAGGAGAGAGAGAGGGAGGGAGGGAGTGAGGGAGAGAAGGACTAAGGGAGAGAGCTAGGCAGGGAGAGACAGAGGGAGAGAGCTAGGGAGGGAGGATGAGACGGAGGGAGGGAGAGAGCTTTGGAGGGAGGGAGAGAAGGAGGGAGGGAGAGAGCTTTGGAGGGAGGGAGAGAAGAAGGGAGGGATGGAGCTAGGGAGGGAAGGAGAGAGCTTTGGAGGGAAGGAGAGAGGGAGGGAGAGGAGGAGGGAGAGAGCATTGGAGAGAAGGAGGGAGGGAGGGAGAGGAGGAGGGAGAGAGCATTGGAGAGAAGGAGGGAGGGAGGGAGGGATGGAGCTAGGGAGGGAGGGAGAGAGCGTTGGAGAGAAGGAGGGAGGGAGGGAGAGAAGGAGGGAGAGAAGGAGGGAGGGAGGGAGAGAAGACGGGAGAGAGCGTTGGAGAGAAGGAGGGAGGGAGGGAGAGAGGAGTGCCTTGTAGTTGTTTGACCTGTCCTCCTCTCAGCTCCACGGTACAGATGAAGCCTTTGCAAGTTGAACCCTGTAACTATCTGAGTGGGTGAATGTCGGCGCGCCTGAAGTGCCCGTCGCTGTCTGGCCGGCGTGAGCGAGGCGGCAAGGAAGTAGGACGCAAACGCAGACAACCGAGCAGACCCAAACAGTGCAGGGACTTATTGACAGAGTAATGGAGTTTCCATCAGGCAGCCGTACAAACAGAAGAAGCTACAGATCTACAGGTACACGCTCAGCTGCAGGTAGACATTAATGAAGTAATTCACTTCACTTGTAGATACTCAAACCGTGATTCCAGCGTCGGAGCGAATGAGCAACACATCTGTGTAGTTGAGTTCGTTAGATGAATGGTGCATGGTGTTGTATATGAAGGTGGTAATTGATTTGTAAAGGCTGCGCAGGCAATTAGAATGAAAGTTTGGACAAAAAGAAAGGACTGAAGAAAGAGTGTTCCTCTTCCCAGAGCAGGTATCTGTTCGCTAGGAGCTGCTCCCGTCCGTACTCTCCGTAGCTCTGCAGAGGGGCCTCCACCACGATTTATGGCTTTGTTTTGATGCAGATGAAAGCCGGAGCCTTTTTTTCTCCAAATGACTCTCTCAAGCGCTGCAGGCAGCCGATACCGAACGCTCCCCACCTGTGATCACAAGTAATCCTCCGCCTCGGGCAGCTGATTTACTGCCTAAACTGCCCCGAATGAAGGAACCGTGTGTGTGTGTGTGTGTGTGTGTGTGTGTGTGTGTGTGTGTGTGTGTGTGTGTGTGTGTGTGTGTGTGTGTGTGTGTGTGTGTGTGTGTGTGTGTGTGTGTGTGTGTGTGTGTGTGTGTGTGTGTGTGTGTGTGCAATCTAGTTTCCCCCGCCCCCCCACACAGAATAAAGGTAACGGGTTGAAAGCAGAGACTGTTGGAGTTTGAGTTAGACGACTGTGTGCGTGCAGGGGAACTAGATCACACGTGTGTGTGTGTGTGTGTGCATGTTTGTGTGCGCACGTGCATGTGAGTGCGTGTGTGTTTGTGTGAGTGTGTCTGCACGCACTCACGCGTGTGTGTGTGTGCGTGCGTGCGTGCGTGCGTGCGTGTGCGTATTTGTGATTGTGTGTGCGCGTGTGTGCATGCTTGTGTGCGTGTGTGTGTGTCTGCGCATGTGCAAATGTGTGCGTGCGTGCGTGTGCGTATTTGTGCATGCTTGTGTGCGTGTGTGTGTGTGCGCATGTGCAAATGTGAGTGTGTGCTCGTGCTTGTGTGTGTGATTGTGGGTGCGTGCACGTGCGTGTGCGTGCATGTGCGCATGTGTGTGAGTGCCTTTGTGTGTGCGTGTTTGTGATTGTGTGTGCGTGTGTGTGTGTGCATGTTTGTGTGCGCACGTGCATGTGAGTGCGTGTGTGTTTGTGTGCGTGTGTGTTTGTGTGCGTGTGAGTGTGTCTGCCCGCACTCACGCGTGCGTATGTGTACGTGTGTGTGTGTGTGTGTGTGTGCGTGCATGTGAGTGTTTGTGATTGTTTGTGTGTGTGTGTGCGTGCATGTGAGTGCGTGTGTGTGCGTATTTGTGATTGTGTGTGCGCATGCTTGTGTGCGTGTGTGTGTGTGTGCGCATGTGCAAATGTGAGTGTGTGCTTGTGCGTGCATGTGTGTGTGTGATTGTGGGTGGGTGGGTGCACGTGCATGTGCGTGTGTGTGTGTGCGTGTGTGTGCGTGTTTGTGTGCGCACGTGCATGTGAGTGCGTGTGTGTTTGTGATTGTGTTTGTGTGCGTGTGAGTGTGTCTGCACGCACTCACGCGTGCGTATGTGTACGTGTGTGTGCATGCATGTGCGTGAGTGTTTGATTGTTTGTGTGTGTGTGTGTGCGTGCATGTGAGTGCGTGTGTGCGTATTTGTGATTGTGTGTGAGTGTGTTTGTGTGTGCGTGTTTGTGATTGTGTGTGTGCGTGTGTGCATGTTTGTGTGCGCACGTGCACGTGAGTGTGTTTGTGATTGTGTGTGTGTGTGTGTGTTTGTGTGCGTGTGTGTGTGTGTGTGTCTGCGCGTACTCACGCGTGCGTGCGTGTGTGTGTGTGTGCATGCATGTGCGTGTGTGTGAGTGTTTGTGATTGTTTATGTGTGTGCGTGCATGTGAGTGCGTGTGTGTGCGTATTTGTGATTGTGTGTGCGCGTGTGCGCATGTGCCAATTCGAGTGTGTGCTCGTGCGTGCATGTGTGTGTGATTGTGGGTGTGTGCGTGCATGTGCGTGTGTGTGCGCATGTGCAAATGTGAGTGTGCGCGCGTGTGTGTGTGTGTGTGTGATTGTGGGTGCGTTCATGTGTGTGTGTGTGTGTGTGTGTGTGTGTGTGTGTGTTTGATCTAGTTCCCCCACTTCCCCCCTACAGAATAAAGGTATCGGGTTGAAAGCAGAGACAGTCTCCTGTGATCAATCCAAATTACACCGGAGCTGGAATCACAGAGCTGAATCTAGTTATTTTCCAGCTTGTGTATGTCGAATGGAACGTGTGGCTCTTCTCTCGTCACTTGTTGGTGAAGGTACTTTTTCAGAAGGGACGTTTGATTCTAAAGGTGGTGATTGTTCAACCCGGTCTCACGCCAGTTCGTGAAATGGTCACGTTATTTTTATTTATTGATACGTGTACAGGTCACGATTTTCTCGTTTATTTCGTGTACAGGTCACCAATTTAATTTCGTGTACTGCCACGTGGAAATTAAACGCAACACGCCGGCAAGAACAACGGACGGACCGCCACACGGGGATGCGTTCCCCGGGCGCACAGACAAGATCCGCGGTCTCTGTTGCATGCAACAACGGGGACATGAAACGCCACAACAACGGGACGGTTGAGGTTAGGAAAAAAAAGAACTGGGAAAGGAACCGTCACACGCCGGACACGCCGACAACAACGGGACAGTTGTGGTTAATGACGCGGAAAGGAACTGCAACACGCGGGACGCCATCCCCGACCAACCTCCCTGCAACACGCGGGACGCCATCCGCGACCAACCTCCCTGCAACACGCGGGACGCCATCCCCGACCAGCCTCCCTGCAACACGCTTGACGCCATCCCCGACCAACCTCCCTGCAACACGCGGGACGCCATCCCCGACCAACCTCCCTGCAACACGCGGGACGCGATTCCCGCTCTCCGGGGTGAAAGTCCTGTGTAGTTTGACCCGTCCACCCCCCCGACCAACCTCCCTACGCGGCGGATCTTTGGCTTCTAATACTACTCCCTACCGTTGTCGTGCTGTGATCACGAAATATGCTTCCCATTTAAACGAGATATTCGTGTCCTGTTCACGAATCAATAGATTCAATAACGTGACCATTTCACGAACTGCCGTGAGACTTGGCTGGATTGTTCTACGATGAATGTGGTCCTGATTGCAGGTTTTCATGTGTCTCCGTGTCTTCATGTGTGTCTTCTTTATTCTCTCTGTGCAGTACCCATCCCGACCCCGGCACCGACCACGCCCCCCACCACCACGCCGCTACCCACGATCCCCCCTGCCAAGGAAGGTAAGAGCTGACTTTATAATATAGTTTTGATTGTCTACAGTCACCTTTCCTGATTTACTCAGGAGGCGTGGCGCTTGTCAGTTTCATCACGTTCGTGTATATCTGCAGTGTGACGTCACTTTGTTTCAGGAACAAACGGCCATAGCCGAGTA
This sequence comes from Zingel zingel, assembly GCA_023566125.1. Lineage (NCBI taxonomy): Eukaryota > Metazoa > Chordata > Actinopteri > Perciformes > Percidae > Zingel > Zingel zingel. Next base: position 2,222,991 of record CM042330.1, read on the forward strand.
CCGTCCTGAAAGGGTAACTTTCCCATGTTTCCGTGTCTAAGTGACTCATGGGAACAATGAAAAAGTATCATTAATTTGGTAGCACTTTAACCCTCCTATCCCCACAACCCGCCAGCTGGTTTGAAAAATCACGTTTTGTTTGAAAGATTGCCAAATTAACACCACTTACCCTTCGAAAGAAGCTGTAAAAAGCCCAAATGTTTAGTCGGATGCTCAAAATTCCGACCATCGCTGAAGGCGTCTCTGTAAAATACGCCGACATTTAAGCCAAAAAAAACATTAAGTGGATAAAAAAAAAAATCAACCATATGCATGATCAAGAAGCTGTAAAAGGCATAAAATGCTACGTCTGGCATTTGAGATGCCAGACTTGCGGATAGAGTGAAAAATGAACTCACAGTGCGTAATAGGGTCCTATTTTAACAATCTAAGCGCACGGCGTGAAGCGTGCCTGGCGCAGGTGCGTTTAGGGCGTGTCCGAATCCACTTTTGCTAGTTTGACGGCAGATAAAAGGGTCCGTGTGCCGGGCGCGTGGTTCTAAAGGGTTGAACTTAGTGTCTTCATTAATCAGAGGTGTGTTTTGGGCGTAACATGCAATCAACCAATCAGAGATCATCTCCCATTCCCTTTAAAAGCCAGGCGTGTTTGGACCTTGGAGCATTGCTGTTATGATGGAGGATTTGCACTGTAATATTTTAATTTGTAATCTTCTGCGTGTGTGTGTGTGTGTGTGTGTGTGTGTGTGTGTGTGTGTGTGTGTGTGTGTGTAACAAGCATATTGTGTGTGCGCTGTGCACGAGCCTAGGAGCATTTTACTAATGCTCTGTTAAAATAACAATGAAATGCTGCGTTGTTGACTTCAGACCAGGTTTTTGTTGGTCAATGGCGCCATCACTTCCCACTGCCTCAAGATAGCAATACGCCCAGAATGCACCTGAACACACCTCCCTGTAAGACCAGCACGCCCAGAATGCACCTGAACACACCTCCCTGTAAGACCAGCACGCCCAGAATGCACCTGAACACACCTCCCTGTAAGACCAGCACGCCCAGAATGCACCTGAACACACCTCCCTGTAAGACCAGCACGCCCAGAATGCACCTGAACACACCTCCCTGTAAGACCAGCTTGCCCAGAATGCACCTGAACACACCTCCCTGTAAGACCAGCACGCCCATGGGCGCACAGATGGGCGCAGGTGAATTTGCTATTTCAACGACGCGGGCGCTGGACAGGAAACTGACAACTGAGTCGGTCTCAAACTAGCAAAGACACTTGCGTCGGGCTTTGCGCTGCGCTGCGCCGGGTGCAGGATAGAGCCCTAAATGTGACAGGAGTCCTCTAGCTCACCCAGTAGGGAGCGTGCGTCCCATCTAGGCTGAGGCCTTTGCAGCTGCCCGTGTTCGAGTCCGACCTGTGGCCCTTTACTGCGTGTCACCCCCCATCTCTCTCCCCCCCTTTCTTGTCTACCCAATGTCTCTCTAAAATAAAGGGAAAAGCCCCCAAAAATCGTCTTTAAAACAAGAGAAATCATGATCATTGAAATACCTTAATTGATGCATTAATGAATGCATTGTCCCTGCATTAAGTCATGCATGAGATTATCTATTAATCCTTGTACATTACTGATAGTTCATGAAGTACTACATGAATGAATTCAAGCTTTACCATGCATGAAGTTCTGATAATTCATGTACCATTATTATAAAGTGTTACCGTTTGTTGAAATGGAGTCTGGTGGGTTTGACGATTTCGGGTGACACTAAATAATAATAAAAATAAAGCCAGCTTTTGTTCCAGTAAAGCTTTTTCAACACGGCCACATGACAGTAGAGAATCCTAAAATACTGTATTAATTAACCAGACAAATTCTACACACGATAGCTCTGAATATGAACGGAGGACGCGTAACGCTCGGAAGAATCAGTTGGGCTGCAACTTTTAGTCTAGTTGTCAATCTTTTAATGATTACTGTCATCTTAACAAGTCCAACCTTAGTGTCTTATAATGCAGATTCCATCTCTTGTTTCTGGTATAACAGAGATACAGGTGACACAACAGTAACAATTTTAGAAAATACAGCCACAAACAACAGAGAAGTTTCTTTCTTTTTCCTTCTTTTTCCCCCGGATGTTACTAAAGTGACTGTTTTCACTCTGACACAAACTTTTTAGAAAGTTTAGGTCACACATTTCATGTTATATAAATCACAAAGTGGCATGTTACTTGTTGAAGTGAAGAGTTTGAGGTGTGTGTGTGTGTGTGTGTGTGTGTGTTCTCGTTTAACTGTATTCGTGGGGAGTTCAGTATACTTGTGGGGTATATTATAGCATTTTGGGCCCCACAAAGCTGGTCGGCTTTGTGTGGCCCAAAATGCTGGACCCCACAAGGTTAAAGGTCTGTTTGAGGGTTAAGACTTGGTTTTAGGATTAGGGTTAGAATTAGGTTATGGTTAGGGTGAGGGTAAGGGTTAAGGTTAGGCATCTAGTGGTGATGGTTAAGGTTAGGGTAAGGGGCTAGGGAATACATTATGTCAATGACGGGGCCCCGCAAAGATAGTGAGACGCTGTGTGTGTGTGTGTGTGTGTGTGTGTGTGTGTGTGTGTGTGTGTGTGTGTGTGTGTGTGTGTGTGTGTGTGTGTGTGTGTGTGTGTGTGTGTGTGTGCGGACGACGTTTAAGTCAACACTGACACTTTGCACACAGAGTAAATAAGCTTATGTGTTCTCCACACACACACACACACACACAGACGCACATACACACTTAATTATGGTGTATAAAAACAGATATTTATATATGTGTGAAGAGCGGTGGGGATAATTTCCAGTTCAAATGATCACACACACTTAGATTCCATATAATTACAGCGCTAAATCAGACAGACCAGTCATTTCAGATGTAGAGTGAGTGTTGGATCTGTGACAGCATCTCCGCCAACATGTGATTCACATTCTCCACATATCTGTCACCACACAGTCAACATTGTTTATAACACACTGCGTAGCTGTTAGTGCAGTGTGTCTGCGAGGAACACATCATACATACAGTGTTTGTGGAAGACTCAAGACGCCGGCACATCAGAAGTGGCCAAACCACTGTGCGCCGACCGTTCCGTTGATTTCCTACGAGGGGAGGGCGGTGGTGCCCAAATATGCCAATTAACCAAATTTTCCTGATTGTTTGAAATGATTCCAAGTTGGAACCGGTCTTCCGATGCGTCAATCCTAGCGCCCGGTGGAATGTAGGGGTGAGAGTCCCGTACAGGAAACAGGAAACGGGAAACATCACTGCCTCCATAGCTGCCACAAGCAAGTTTTAAAACGCCAAACACAAGCACTGGACTGTCCGGGAGTTTCAGCAGCATCAGAACTTCTGGTTTGCATTAGTGCGCATTATGCGGCTGGGACACAGTAGCTGTATTCGAACACCATTCACTTCACTCACTATTCCCTTTGTAGTGTTAATTAAACAGTGAACTATATCGGGAACGGCCAATCCAGATTTCGGACTACACTACACTGAAAACACATCGTTGCTTCAGCAGATGCTCCGGTTAGTTGTGTGACGGCGGCCGCATGTAAACAAACCGAAACAAAAATACTTCTAATACATCCCTGAAACAAACCGAGCATTCGGGAGGAGGAGAGTAAAAGGTTGTATGTACACTGAACAAAATTATAAACGCAACATTTTTGTTTTTGCCCCCATTTTTCATGAGCTGAACTCAAAGATCTCTTTTCTTTGTACACAAAAGGCTTATTTCTCTCAAATATTGTTCACAAATCTGTCTAAATCTGTTAGTAAGCACTTCTCCTTTACCGAGATAATCCATCCACCTCACAGGTGTGGCCTATCAAGATGCTGATTGGACAGCAGGATTATTGCACAGGTGTCTCTTAGGCTGACCACAATAAAAGGCCACTCTGAAATGTGAGTTTTACTGTATTGGGAGGTCCAGGGGGGGGGGGTCCAAACACCAGTCAGTATCTGGTGTTAGGGTTCATCCCCCTCTCTCTCTCTCCTCTCTTTCTCTCCCTCTCTCTCTCTCTCTCTCTCTCTCTCTCTCCTCTCCCTCTCTCCCTCTCCCTCTCTCTCTCTGTCTCTCTCTCTCTGTCTATCTCTCTCTCTGTCTGTCTCTTTCTCTCCTCTCACTCTATCTGTCTGTCTCTTTCCTCTCTCTCTCTCTCTCTGTCTGTCTCTTTCTCTCCCTCTCTCTCTCTGTCTCTCTCTCTCTCTTTCTCTCTCTCTCTCTCTCTCTCTCTCTCTCTCTCTGTCTGTCTCTTTCCTCTCTCTCTCTCTCTCTGTCTGTCTCTTTCTCTCCCTCTCTCTCTCTGTCTCTCTCTCTCTCTCTCTGTCTGTCTCTTTCCTCTCTCTCTCTCTCTCTCTGTCTCTGTCTCTTTCTCTCTCTCTCTCTCCTCTCTCTCTCTCTCTGTCTGTCTCTTTCCTCTCTCTCTCTCTGTCTGTCTGTCTCTCTCTCTGTCTGTCTCTTTCTCTCTCTGTCTGTCTCTTTCCCCTCTCTCTCTCTCTCTCTCTCTCTCTCTCTCTCTCTCTCTCTCTCTCTCTCTCTCTCTCTCTCTCCCTGACTGCAGTTTGTCGTCGTAACCGACTTGAGTGGGCAAATGCTCACATTCGATGGCGTCTGGCCCTTTGAGAGGTGTTCTCTTCACGGATAAACCCTCTATGTTACATTTCCAGTGTTTAGAAACGAAAGTTCAATTTTTCCATCTCAGTTTTTCACGGGTGCTTCTGCTTCTTCTTCTCCTCTGGGAAAACACGCCTGCGGTGCATTGTGGGTATTTTATAGTCAATGAAATCAACAGCGGAGAATTTGAACGCCACTACAAGATGGCAAACACGTTATAGTGCACTATTTCTGTGATGGGGAACGGTTTCTAACACAGCTAGTGTTTTCGACGTAGATACCGTCATAAGGCGTGTAGATAAGTGCTATAAGATGCGTTTTAATCCACAACCTCTCAGCTCTTTACATACCGTGCTGCCTCACCCCTCTCCGTCTCCGCCAGCAAATGTAGGAAAAGAGTTTTGAGGTTTCAGCATGAGTGCAGACTTACAATCGCTGAAGTTAACTAACCAAACATAAGTCTATATTAGCACTTCTCCCCTCAGAGAACTTGATCAATGCAAGCCACAGGGTGGGCTTTCATTGTGGAAGAATATCAGTTTCTTAGGTAAATGTTTGCAGTAAACAAAGAGCCGATGACAGAATTGAAACCGTGTGCAGATCAATCCGGCAGCAGCTGACCCTGAAAGGTGATTTAATTTGAGGAGTAATTGGGCGATCGTTTGAAGGAGGTGAGTTTCAATCGTTGGGACCTCATTCCATCCAATCAATCGCAGGTTTACTTCACTCAAAAGCTCTTTTCACTCTTTTTATTCCTGAGTCGTCATCCGTCAAAGTCAAAGTCAAGGTTTGTTTATCTGCGCGGTGATAAAACAGAAAGGAAAGTTATAAAACTAGTCAAACAAAGACGAGAAAGACTGAGAAATCAGCAGAGCAAACGCAAGAACAACAGCAAACAATGAAAAATATTTAATATATTTGCTTTGAGAATTTTTTGCTTTTCTCTACAGTTGGAATGATTGAAATAGATCTGTGTTTTTAAAGCTATTAAAGCCTCTCAACATGTCAACTCATCTACAACGAGAGTGTCTAATGTCGCAGAGAGCAGGATTAAAGGACCCAAATGCAGAGTGAGGCAGGCAGGAGATGGTGAGAGCTCAAATATTTTAATGATAACAAAAAAACGGCAGAACAAAGGCTGGAAAATCCAAATGACAGGACACAGAGGGATACACACTGACGGCAAGGGGATACAAAACGATCTGACACGAGACAAAGGGAACACGGGGGTTAAATACATGAGGGAATGAGCAAACGAGGGACAGGTGATACAGCAGGTGAAACGCATCAGGGCGGGGCAGGACAACCAACAAAGGCGGGAAAACAGAAAGTAAAACAAGACAAGACAAGACAGAACACAGGACTATCAAAATAAAACAGGAAACAGAACATAATCCGGGAAATACACAACACAGGATGAATCTACAAGACAGGAACAGAAATAATAATACAGGCAACAGGAAACCTACAGAAATAACTAAACAAGGCAACAGAAATGTCCAAACCATAACAGTCTAACTCAACTTCACTAAGGGGCCCACACTGGAAAATGAGAATCACGTCAAGGACCAGGCATGTAGAGCTTATTAACGTGCTTTTATTTAACCAAAAAGTTAAATATGTTTGACTATTACTCAATTCAATCTTATTTATAGTATCAAATCATAACGAGTTATCTCAAGACACTTTACACTACAGATAGAGTAGGTCTAGACTGTAGTGGCCAGACTCTCTGTACAAATGAAATGGCCCAGAGTCTGGTAGGACCAGGCTAATGGACCAGAGTCTGGTAGGACCAGGCTAATGGACCAGAGTCTGGTAGGACCAGGCTAATGGACCAGAGTCTGGTAGGACCAGGCTAATGGACAAGAGTCTGGTAGGACCAGGCTAGTGTACCAGAGTCTGGTAGGACCAGGCTAATGGACAAGAGTCTGGTAGGACCAGGCTAGTGTACCAAAGTCTGGTAGGACCAGGCTAATGGACAAGAGTCTGGTAGGACCAGGCTAGTGTA
>CM042330.1:2234646-2269646 GCA_023566125.1 Zingel zingel
CCCACCTACCAGCTGATCCGTTAAAGAGACGAGAGATAACGTATTTGAAGTCTCCCTGACAGAATTTACGCTGAGCTACATTAGTGTTATGAATACAAAACATTATGAGGTGTAATGTTTGTCCGTGATGAAGAGTAAAAGACTGCCCCTGTAGTCAGCATGCACGTGAACCGCAGATTGTTGCAAGTGTAACCATCATAGTGTCTATGACAGTTGCAGAGACGTGTACCAAAACACAGAAAAAAGGACTTAACGCGACATATGAGACGTTTTCACTTTTTACAGGTTATGAAACTGTCTCAATTTAATACTGATAGCAGTCGGAGCTCCTGCGGCGGACGGAGAGCTCCGGCGGCGGACGCAGAGCTCTGCGTCCGTCAGCAGCGGTTCTCGCAGCGGTTCTCGCAGCGGTTCTCGCTGCTACCTGGAAAGTCCAGTACAGTCTTGACTCTGCAAAAATCAGACGTTTCGGCGCTCGTGATATTCCTCTGGCGCTGGCTACTACCTCTTTAAGGGGCGCCAAAACTTCCTCTAAGCTGTATAAACCCTGAATAAACACCGGGAGTAACTTCATAATACTAACCGTTAAACTCCGGATCGATTCTAGCTGTCTTATCTCCGGGGGGGAAAAGATCGATGTCGGTCGATGTCTTCTTCTGTGTGTTAATTAGCGGATCGCAAACCAAGTTTAAGGCTCATACCGCCACCTACATTACTGTATCGGAGTGTGTAGAATAATCAATAGCATTAATTAATCTGCACGGAGGAGTAGAGTCTTGCATTTGTGAGAGAGAGAGACAGAGAGAGAGAATATATGGCAGTATGTAGCGGTCAACATTGATTGTATATATATATATATATATATATATATATATATATATATATATATATATATATATATATATATATATATATATATATATATTTTTTTTTTTTTACCCGTCAGACGTTCCCAGTGAGGTTCAAGGTCTTGTTTTGTCTGCAACGTTTTCGCCGAATGATTTGAACCGTGTGTCCAATCAGGTCGAGCCATCCAGCACGTGAAGGAAAACATCTTCACGGCAGAGGGGGGGATGAGGCGGGGGATCCCCAACGTCCTCGTGGTCCTGACCGACGGCCGCTCTCAGGACGACGTCAACAAGGTCTCCAAGGAGATGCAGATGGAAGGTCAGAGCTGTGCCGTTTACAAAAAGCCCCAACAGTAAAGTTCATTATTCCCCCGCTAGCGGAAAGTCATGTGACATCTCCTTAAAAGACAGACACACAACACTGTAAAATATGATCAGTACTCACAGTACAGTATACAACACGTATACTTCAGTACAAATGTTGAGGTACTTGTACTTGAGTCTTTTCTTTTTATGCCACTTTCTACTTCTACTCCGCTACATTTCAGAGTGAAATATTGTACTTTTTACTCCACTACGTTCATCTGTTACAGCTTTAGTTACTAGTTACTTTACACATTTAGATTCCTGCACACAGAACACAACTGTTTGGATCCTTTACACTTTCTAAAATGGGAGTATTTTTATTTACTTTTCATACTTTAACTACATTTTTATGATACTTACAGACCTTTACTTGTGCAGGACTTTTACTTGTAGCATCGTATTTTTACAGAGTGGTATTAGTACCCCCCTATCTGTCTTCCTGTGCAGGCTACATTGTGTTTGCGATCGGCTTCGCTGACGCGGACTACGGCGAGCTGGTGAGCATCGCCAGTAAACCCAGCGACCGACACGTCTTCTTCGTGGACGACCTGGACGCCTTCACCAAGATCGAAGAGAAGCTGGTGACCTTCGTGTGCGAGGCGGCCACTGCCAGTGAGTAACCAAAACGTATCCAACAGTCTGAGGGAGCCGCTTTCTGTTTGTAGTAGGCCTGTAACAATAATTACATATAGATAGATAGATAGATAGATAGATAGGTTTCAAATACTGCTGAATAGACGGATGGAGCCGGTGTTGATACCACTAACGTCGCTGCTACAGTCCAAACTGGAACAGTTACATGGAATGTATTCATTTAACGTGCTTAGACATACTATTCTTTAATATAGTATTAATGAATGTGGGATAACAACAGTCACTCAGGTAGCTAATGTTAACAAAAAATGTCGGGAAACGACACCTCTGGCCGTTCCGTTGGCTCGTTGGTAGCCTGCGAAGACGCTGACGAACTTCCGGGCAAATTTGAGATTTGCTCTGCAAGTCCGTCTGACCAAGAGCCCATTCAAGTCCATTTCCAATTTCTCCATATCGAGGCACCAATCACAACCGTTGAGGCGGGCTTTACACGATGATGATAGCGCAGCGACGGCGAGCAGCTTCTTGTTTACATTCAACACGACGGCCACCGAAGCGTAGCAACGCATTGATGCCGCTGTCACTGCTACGTCACCCGGATCGTTGGTCTGATTGGTTGAAGGACTATCCAGTTGCGCCCAGAGGCATTTGAGCGGCGTCCGTTGGTGACGCCCCTTTGGAAATGGGCTGTGAATGAAGCTTCCCCAGACCCTTCTCAGTTACACCTGAGAAGGGTCTGGTGTCAACCAGGCTAGATCGTTGGTCCAGTCATATATAATGTACGGGCAATCCGACCCAATACAGCTCAGTTTTTTTTTAATGTATCGTGCTCTGGCAAGCGGTAGAAGTGCTTTTGAGTAGCCCATACTGGGTTAACGCTACGATATCCGGTCGGGGGGGAAGGATTGGCGACTCCGCCACAGGCCACGCCCCCAGCTATGACGAGTCCCCGTCAGTCCTCGTTTTTTTTCCCCCTACGCTTTAGAGACAAACGTCGCCAACTTATACACATTACATTTAAACCACCACTCCATTTCTTTTAAGATGGGTGTTCTTAACTCGTCATTATAAGGACAATACAACAGAAAATGAGATTCATTTCCAACTTCTCCTAATTCACATTCCGCCTTTTTATCTTCTTGGATGTTTTTTTTTTTTTTAAATCTGTACGTGATACTGGAAGAGATCACTGAAGTAATGTGTCTTCTTAATCAAACACAACTGTTTCTTCTTCTTTTCCCAGCGTGTCCGTCCGTGCCAATGAGCGGCAGCACAACACCAGGTAACAGACAACAAGGAGGCGGCACAGAGTTAACTCAAAGAGAAACCCTTTCCATGCACCGCTGGACGCACAGTATATTATCTATGAGCAGGACAGTGTGTAGGACGTGCAAGCTGCTCTTTGTCATGTAATGTTGGCGCTGCCAGGACGAGTAGAAGAACACACAACTGTTTACAGCTGAGCTTCCTGAGTCTTGCTCTTCTAAAAGCTCTTTTTCACTTTGACGTCTGGTTTCATAATTAAGACTGAAAGCTGGGTTGGCACATAGACGCAGAAACGCAGCTCTTTGGGCTTAAGAACTCGGACGCACTTTTAAAAATACATATTGTACAATTATACATGTTAATACAATACTTTTACATGCATGTATGTGTTTCTTTTGTACACATTTTGGGAGGACCGAGTCAAGTCAGCGTACGTCACATTAGACCTTCGATCGAGATAAGGAAAAACTCCCCAACAAACGTTTTAACGCGGGGGGAAAAAGGAAGAAAGCTCACGAAGAGCAACAGAGGAGGGATCCCTCTCCTGGGCGGATATATAATCTCAGCAAAAGAAGAAACGCCCCTTTTTCAGGACACTGTATTTTAAAGATACTTTTGTACAAATCAAAATAACTTTAGAGATAGATCTTAATTGAAAAGGGTTTAAACAATGTTTTCCATGCTTGTTCAATGAACCATAAACAATGATTGAACATGCACCTGTTGAACGGTCGAAAAGACTAACAGCTTAAGGGCGGTAGGCAGTTAAAGTCACAGTTAGACATAGTAAGAAAATCAGGAAAGTAAAGAGACCTTTCTGCTGACTCTGAACAACACCAAACGCCTGAGACAGCGCTACAGGGAGACGGGAAGCCCAGCTGATCGTCCTCGCAGTGGCGGACCACGTGTAACATCACCTGCGTAGGATCGGTACATCCAAATATCACACCTGCTGGACAGGTACAGGATGGCAACAACAGCCGCAAGAACTGGCCAGTCTGGTGCAGTACATGAGGAGGAGATGTACTGCAGTACTTAATGCAGCTGGTGGTCACACCAGATGCTGAGGGCTAACCCCCCCCCCCCCCCCCCCCCCCCCCCTGTCCCACTCCCTTTGTTCAGGGACACCTTATTCCATTTCTGTTAGTCACATGTCTGTGAATATTGTTCAGTTTACGTCTTAGTTGTTAGATCTTTTAATGTTCATTCAAATATTTGCATATGTTAGGTTTAAAAGCCGTTGAAAGTGACCGGACGTTTCTTTTTTTGCTGAGTATATAGGACTACAATTGGATTAAAAGCTATGACCAGTGCACAGGGGCGGACTGGGACTAAAACTCGGCACTGTGAATTGCGTCCCTTACCAGCCCAATTTCAGGCGAGGACATTATTTGCTTTACGGTTCCAAAAACCAAATACGCACACACTGGAGCAAGTCATAAAACCTCCAAAATAAAATACCATGGCACCATCTTAGAATGGAATTGAAATGTTTACATATTTAAAACATATTATTACATACTTGAACACCCAAAACACCAAAGTACGAAGACATAGCGGACCAGGCTTTTATTTTGAAAAGTAGTGCATATTTCGAGTGCACCTAACGGTCTTCAACTAAATCACCAGCTGCTCTCTCTGGATATGAAGTCCCCATTCCTTCCTCCTGTCTCCAGGTTTCCGTATGATGGAGCTGTTTGGGCTGGTGGAGAACCGCTACGGCAGCGTCGCCGGTGTTTCCATGGTACCCGGGACCTTCAACACCTTCCCCTGTTTCCACCTGCACAGCAACGCTTTAATGGCACAGCCGACCAGGTACTGGGACAGATTCACACAAAGTCTTTCACAAGTCTCCTCCCTCATAACAAATGGATTACAAGCTTCGATATCTACAGCTGAGTCTCGACTGTATCCACAAACCCATACTTTCAATTTCAATTTTCAATTATATTTATAGTGTCAAATCATAACAGGAATTATCTCAGGACACTTTACAGATAGTGTAGGTCTAGACCACTCTCTGTAATTTTCAAGGACCCAACAATTCCAGTGATTCCCCCAAGAGCATGCATGAATGTGTAAGTGTGACAGTGGCGAGGAAAAACTCCCTTTTAGGAAGTAACCTGGGACAGACCCAGGCTCTTGGTAGGCGGGGTCTGACGGGACAGACCCAGGCTCTTGGTAGGCGTGTCTGACGGGACAGACCCAGGATCTTGGTAGGCGGTGTCTGACGGGTCAGACCCAGGCTCTTGGTAGGCGGTGTCTGACGGGACAGACCCAGGATCTTGGTAGGCGGTGTCTGACGGGTCAGACCCAGGCTCTTGGTAGGCGGTATCTGACGGGACAGACCCAGGCTCTTGGTAGGCGGTGTCTGACGGGACAGACCCAGGATCTTGGTGGGCGGTGTCTGACGGGACAGACCCAGGCTCTTGGTAGGCGGTGTCTGACGTGACAGACCCAGGCTCTTTTAGGCGGTGTCTGACGGGACAGACCCAGGCTCTTGGTAGGCGGTGTCTGACGGGACAGACCCAGGCTCTTGGTAGGCGGTGTCTGACGGGACAGACCCAGGCTCTTGGTAGGCGGTTTCTGACGGGACAGACCCAGGCTCTTGGTAGGCGGTGTCTGACGGGACAGACCCAGGCTCTTGGTAGGCGGTGTCTGACGGGACAGACCCAGGCTCTTGGTAGGCGGTTTCTGACGGGACAGACCAGGCTCTTGGTAGGCGGTGTCTGGCGGGACAGACCCAGGCTCTTGGTAGGCGGTGTCTGACGATGCCGATTGGGGGTTTGATGAACAATGGCAATAAAAAAGTCACAATTAAGATAATGACTAGAGTAGTTGTAATAGTTCATGGTGTCGTAGAGCACAGCAGGGCGTAACAGGGCGTGGCAGGGCATAGCAAGTCAACGCCGGGCATTGCTGGGTGTAATGGGGCACAGCAGGTCGTAGGGCAGGACCACGGCGACAGCTGCCACCATGATGTAGGTGCCTTCATGATCCAAGATGATGGTGCTGGGGGGGACAAAGAACATACGGACTCCGGGGAAGCTCCCCGGAGCTAATGCACTCCGTTCGGCCCTAAATAGAGATCATATCCACTAGGGCTTACGTCTCCAAATGCTCATTGATCGGGGCAAAGTTGGTGTTACTTTCATAATGCCGCCTGTCCACTAAAGCGTGAATTCCCAGCGGAAAATGCCAGGCGCTCTTCTGAAAACATCCAGCTCGGCGCGTTAGAACACTTTTGAGTCACAGCGGGGTTTTTTTTTTTTTTTCAATCTAACGACAATAATGACGGAAGTCAGCACTGTGTGCGTCGGCACCGTTCTCATTATACAGGTAGAGTACTTGTTCTGGATGAAGGGAAGGCTGAAGCACGTAGGTGGAGAGGAGAGATATTAACACTCCAGCGGTATTCATTTTGTCGTTGTTGTTCAGCACTTGTACATGTTGGATGTGATGTGGTCTTTGTGGTAGTTGCTTCACTGTGATTGGTGACTGGGTAAAAAGTAGTATATATATATATATATATATATATATATATATATATATATAATGTGGTAGATTGCAGGGAGAGGGGAGTGGTAATTGAAGGAAGGTATCTTGCGCCCGTTGGCTCCACCCCCGAGCCTTATATGGACTTCCTCTTCCAACAAGGAGAGGCTGGGATTAATTGGGTGATTAGGTTTTGGAGGGAAAAAGGGAAAGCAGGTTTTTGAACAGGAGGAAAAAAGAGAACCAGAGAGAAAGAGTGGTGAAATATACTGAGAAGGATCCTGAACCAAACTGTGTGACTAAGTGGTGTGACCTGGACTGGCTGAGTACCCCTCTGTGTATCGAGCAGTTCTGGATGAGGACCCGTTTGTGCATTACTTGTGGATAGAAGATGACGAGAATGGATTGTGGACAGTGAAGCAGTGGACGGTGAAGTAGTGTGGAAATCCCCGTCCTACGCTGTAACTTATCCTTAATAAACTTTCCAACTATTTTCAACTGTACTCCTGGTGCCGGCTTGTCTTATTGAACTAGTGACGTGGACTCCCACACCCCTGGGCGTGCCACAATATATATATATATATATATATATATATATATATATATATATATATATATATATATATATATATATATCTCGATGATGGTTCATTTTAGCGTACAGCACAGTGAGACAAAATGTATGTTGTTGTTTTTTGTGTGCGGGGGACCTGTGACGACTGCCCCGCTGTCATTTCCAACCAATCACATCATTTGTCCCGCCCCCCGGCTGCAGGAAATTCTGCCGCATGCATGTCTTTTCACCGATGTCCGTCCCCCCCGACCTAACTCTTGGACACAAGTCATGAGTCTGGAAATAATCTAGATTTTTCTGAAAACAGAAAAAGTAAAGTATGCTATATTTTCTTCTTCTAAAGCTACAACTACACTAGTCTATATCCACAACGTTCTACTTCCGTGATTGCTCCGGATTTGTGAGGACTACGGTTAACTGCTCCTCAGATCTCTGCAGGGTAAATCCAGACAGCTAGCTAGACTATCTGTCCAATCTGAGTCTTCTGTTGCACGACTAAAACTACTTTTGAACGTACACATGTTCCACCAAAACAAGTTCCTTCCCGAGGCTATTTAGCAGAGGCACCGTGGCTCCGTCCGGAGCTTAGCCCCGCCCCAAGACGATTGCGATTGGTTTAACCCTCGTGTTGGCCTCCTGCCCACTATGCAACTTTTAGTTTTTCTTGGTCCATATTAAAAAAAACTTTTATCTGCTGCTTTTTCCGCCATTTTTGTCACTATTTTCTAAGTTGTTGTTGTCCCTTTTCCTTTTTGCTTTTTTTTTTTTTTTTTTTACGTTTTTTTTTAACGTTTTTGATGTCACCCCCCCCCCCCCCCCCCCCCCCCCAATGTTTTTTAAGCTTTTCCCGTCATTTTTGTCACTTTTTTTTTAACGTTCTTTTATCAATTTTTTTTCAAATGCTATAAAATTGAATAAAACACCCAAATTCATGCGTTTGTATGGAACCATCCACGTTATTTTTTTGGACATTGAAACCCACATTTCTGATATAGAAACTCTTAGAAAAGGACAACAGGAGGGTTAAAGAAATGCCATTAAGCCAGAGCACGTTGTTCTCCCATCCCAGAATGCTGTGTGGACCATAGACAGTATATATAACGGACCAGCAGGTCCCTTGTCTCTGGACGGAGACCAGTGAAGGACATTAGAAGCTCTTTTCCGGTGATGGCTGAGCGTTACTGAGCAGCCTCCAACTGAGCTTGAAGACGTAGATGTGACGTGAGCAACCTGTCTGAAAGTTGGAAGTCTTCTGGTAGCTGTGCCAAGAGAAATCTCAATCATTCCCAATCTAGCAGAGACGGAGAGCGTAGGTATATGTAAGGAGATAACATAGGCACAGGCTAATTACTGATCACTAACATGATAGTTAACATTAGTAATTACACTTAAACAGCTAATGGAAGTCCAAACTGCCTGAGAGCTTCTCCTGTACTATACGGTAATTCCTCTACTATGAGACAGTAAGTCTCGTGGTTATGACCCAATCGTTAGCCTATTTTTATAACAACGTCTGCTACGGAGCCATAACATGAACTACAAGGTAATGGAGCCTTTTATACATTGTCGTGTTTCTTTAGAAATAAACAACGGACAAATAGAGTCTTTAAACGCTTCAGATGTAAAGTTATTCTCTGTCAAAGTGACGTCAAAAAGAATGGCAGTCAATGGGATGCTAACGGGAGGAGATGGCTTGGTAGCATCAGAATGGCGCCGTTGGAGGTTGGAGCTCTGGAGCAAAGCTAACCCCCTTGGTGTGGACTAGCCAGACCCTCCTTTGCGGCGCTGTGGAGGAAGGTCTGGCAATGCGAGACTAGGTAAAAAGTGGACCTTTATGAGCGAAGCAACATTCAAATTGCAACATTCTTCAACTCTGTGAGCAGAAACAAACTCCAAACGTGCCGCGCTCAGCACCTCGCCACACTGCTGCCGTTTGGTGTGAACTACACAGACGGGACCCAGTGCTGAGTTCAATGTTGTTGTAAAGTTCCCTTCTGCCATCTAGTGGCTCTTCTTTTTGTTGTTTGTCGTTTGTCAGCTATTGTAATTACTTTTAATTATCTTAGGTGAATTACTAAAAGTCACCATACGGTCTTAGCCGTTCTTTAATGTTACCGACTGTCGGTTTGTGCTTTCAGTTCAGGCATCGTTTAGTTGTCCTCGGGTCAAATTTGACCGATTTTCAAAAAGTTTCTATATCAGAAATGTGCGTTTTCTTTCAACCAAATTTTAAAACAAAATAACGTGGATGGTTCCCTACAACGCTCTTCACAAGTTAAATACATTATTTGGGTGTCTTATTCAATTATATAGCATGTAAAGTAAAATTGATAATAGAAAGTTGAAAAACGTAGGAAAAAAGTGACAAAAATGTCGGGAAAATCTCCAAAAACGCCAGTAGAAGTGACAATAACTACGAAAAAAGGTGACAAAAACGTCAAATATTGACAGAAAAGTGACAAAAGTGACGAAAGAGACGACCAAAACGTTGGATTTTTTTTTTTTTAAGCCAGAAAAACCAAAAGTTGCATCATGGTCAACGGGGAAGACAACACAAGGGTTACGGTGTCTCTCCTTTTTCAAAAGAAGTTATTGTAATTACATTTGAAGTGAATTCAGTCGTTCTTTAATGTTTCCGGCTGTCTGTTTGTGCTTTTTGTGTTTTTAAGTATCGGTTCAGGCATCGTTTAGTTTAAGGTGTTTCTTCTTTTTTTTAAATTAGAGTCGGCATGTTTTTTCCCCATCGACCGAACGATTGGTTGAAGAGTGCGTAGATGAGATTTCAGTGGACCAAGTTTTTCTTTGTTTGATTTAGATTAGATTAGATTCAACTTTATTGTCAACGTGCAAAGTACAAAGACAACGAAATGCAGTTTGCGTCCAACCAGAAGTGCAAAAAGAGCAGAAAAGTGCAATTTAATATACAGGTATAGACAGGTGTTGCATACACAGGACAAGACATATAGTGCAATGTAGACAGTAGTGTACAGCTGGTCTACAGCTGGGCAATATATGGATATTATATCGATATCGTGATATGAGACTGGATATTGTCATATCGTGATATGAGAGACACACACATACAGACAGAGACACACACACACACACACACACACACACACACACACACACACACACACACACACACAGAGACATACACACAGACAGAGACACACAGAGACATACACACAGAGACACACACACACACACACACACACACACACAGAGAGAGACACATACATACACACACACACACACACACACACACACACATACACACACAGACACACACATACAGACACACAAAGAAACACACACACACACAGAGACACATACACACACACACACAGACACACACACACACACACGCAGAGACACACACACACACACACACACAGAGACACACACACACAGAGTAGAGCTGGGCGATAGATTGATATTATATCGTAATATCGTGATATGACATAAGTGTTGTCTTTTCCTGGTTTTAAAGGCTGCATTACAGTAAAGTGATGTCTTTTTCCAAACATACCAGACTGTTGTAGCTGTTCTGTTATTTCCCTTTACCCACTTAGTCATTATATCCACATTACTGATGATTATTTATCTAAAATCTCATTGTGTAAATATTTTGTGAAAGCACCAATAGTCAACACTACAATATCGTTGCGGTATCGATATCGAGGTATTCGGTCAAAAATATCGTGATATTTGATTTTCTCCATATCGCCCAGCCCTAGTTTTAAATGAAATGTAAATATGTGCAGTGTATTAGCAGTTCCCTTATAAGAGCAGAACAAATATGGCTATGTAATTTGAACAATGTATGAACAACATGTACAGATACAGTATGTGCAATAGTTAGAATAATATAGATATATGCTGTGTATTAACAGAATATATTATTAAGAAAACCAGAATAAGTATGGATATTCAGTATGAACCGTATAGACAGAGGCGTTTGAATCCAGCCCTAGTTTTCCTGTTTACCTGTGCGTGACGTTTCCCTTCTGGCTCACAGGTTCATCCATCCTGAAGGGCTGCCGTCTGACTACACCATCACGCTGCTGTTCAGACTGCTGCCCGACACCCCGGAGGAGCCCTTCGCCCTCTGGGAGATCCTCAACAAGAACAACGAGCCGCTGGTGGGAGTCATCCTGGACAGTGAGTCTGCCATCTCAGCTGTGTGTGTGTGTGTGGGGGGGGGGGGGCGTCTGGTTTCCACCAGAGCATATGAGCGGAGTGGAGCGGTGAGAATCTCCGCTCATTGCTCACGGACCTGTTCACCCCTCTGCTCAAAGCTCCATCAGGCCGCTACTACTACTCTCTACATGTATATCACGTTTTCTTGTACCACATTATCACTGTTAGTTAGTTTTTTAATAGTACACCTGTATGATTTCTCGTTTTTGAAGTACTTCTTGAACTCCATTATTGAGCCGAGTTTTGAATGGAAATAGTCCGTTGATGACGGTGCGAGACAGATGGATTCTGGGTCAGGCTTGACTGAGCGTGCTTCAGACTCGTGGTGTGAGCGGAGCCAAATTGGAGCGGGGAAATGGAGCGGCGCTCCGTCCTTTGACAAAGGCCGCTCTGCGCTCTGTCTAAGACCCGCCCGCTCCACTCCGCTCACATGCTCTGGTTCCCACTAACACAGCTACACCAACAGGGTACCCGTGGGGTCTTAAAAGTCTGAAAAATGTCTTAAATTTCTTTAGAAAGTCTTAGATTTCATTCACAAAGGTCTAACATTTCAATTGTCCTTTCATAGGATTAACTGACTCCTTCATTGTGTTGTCAAAAAGCATATATGTGTGTGTATACTTATATATAATATATGTATTGAGTACCACACTATATGTTGTATTAGGTTCAAGTACTTACAACAACAATTAGTTTTATAGCCTAAAATCCTTTCTGCTATTCCATTGTATCCTACATACTTTTGCCAGTATGTTCATGAAGTTGGTATTACATTTCATTCTAAATGTTATTAAAAAAAGTTCTTAAAAAGTCTTAAATGTAACTTGTGGAAACCTGGGGGGTACCTTGACCAAGACATTTGTCTTTTCTGCTTTATATCTATGAATATAATCCATCACAATCACAAACTGAATATGTAAAGCACCAGGGATGCTCAGTGTTGTCATGCAGAAACAATTCAGGTGAAAGATATGAATATAAACAGAAGGATTTTCAGAAAGGAACGTATTGCCGCAGTAGTTACCCTACGTGGAATTTGCCTTGGTGATTGGTGCATACATACAGAAACTAATACGTACAAAATGACTGTTTAGAAAGTGAAAGTTTTTGTAAAGTGTTTGACCGTCTGTACCAGAAATAAACTGTGCTTTATATTCTTTTCCGTCGTTGTTGACATGTAGTTTGTGTGTCTTCCCGCAGACGGGGGAAAGACTCTGACTTTCTTCAACAACGACTACAAAGGAGAGTTCCAGACGGTCACTTTCGAAGGACCAGAAATCAAAACACTCTTCTACGGCAGCTTCCATAAGGTCAGAATCTCTCCTGTGATGCGTTGTCTCAACACATTTCTCTCTCCCATCGCGTGAAATATGGACGCTCGGTCAGGTGCCTTTGGCGTTTGTTATCAACGCTAAAAGTCTCCTTTTGCGTCATATTTCGACGCGCTTGGTCGGGACTCTTGGCGTCACTTTTGACTAGGGTTGGGTACTACGCAACGGGTAGGAATCAGACGGGATTAGAACAAAAATTTCGGCTCGAAACGGACGTAAAAAATATCACACTTTCTCTGTAGTCTACCGTAACTGTAGGCTGCTTTTGCCATATCTTCCCTCTGGGCTCACCAAAATGGACGTAAAAGCATATTAACCATTCACTGCACGTGATCGCTAGTAAACATATTACATCTTGATGTCATTTTTCAGTTTTTCAAGAATCGGTTTAGGAATCAGAATCGTTTTAAAAGTACCGGTTCGGCATCGGAATCGTAAAAAAAATCAAAACGATACCCAACCCTACTTTTGACGCTCTGGGTCGGGATCTACGTTTAACTGACGCGCGGCACAAGAACGGGGACATAAACCCCAGTCTCCTGGGTGAAAGTCCTGTGTTGTTTGACCCATCCACCCCCTCAACCTACCTCCCTACGCAGATTTGTGGTCTTTCATACTCTCTACCGTTCTCTCTCTTAACACCACGTCGTCTTACAGCGCGGCGGTCGAGCTGCCGCTCTGCACGGTGCCTTCCGTGTAGACGCTCGAGGGTGATCTTTGCGTCGGTATCTGACGCTGAGAGCCACTGACCAAGCGTCGGTATTTTATGAGTTGGGAGGGAGAAAGGACTGGTTGTCTGACTGATCGATCTTCCGTCCGAGTCACTGACACACTCCAGATTTGTTTACACCTCAGCCTTAACCCGTTAGCCGGGATGTTGTAGTGTGATTCCTGCTTTTGTTTTTCCCTGAAAAAATGTATATATTTAGTCAACTGTATAAGTTATAATGTTTATTTCTTCACAGTGTGACTCCTAATACATATGGGAACTGATCTAGACAGGAGATTGGCTTCACTTTTATTGATATGTGTGTGATATCAATACATATCTGTGAGAGTCATGTTCCGTTTTACTTATATTAATTTTATTTATTTGTCTTTAAGGTCATACAACCCTCTTTTACATTCAAGTGACCTCACTGCAGCACAAATATTCTAATAGCCCCGTTGTTCCTGAAAAAATGATGTTCAGAAATTGACGTTTTACAAGCTTTTTTAGAAAATAAAACCAGACTGACAATGAACTGTAAAAATGGCCTTTAGGGATCTGAGCGTTAAATGAAGTGAACTGTTGACACAATACAGTAACGTGAACTATCTAAAATAGCTGGATACATGGTCCAGGGTTAAGAAGGAGGAGGGGGGGTGATTTACACAAAGAGAGCACAGAAAACGTCTATCTGGAGAGATTTGGGAACTTCTGTCGGTAACGGTATAACCTTACCGATTTCCAGTACATTAGGGTGGCACAACATGTAAATCTAAAATCACACTTCTGTAATTTTATCATCAAGTGTCCTGCCAAATACCGCTTTATACCTGAAATCGTCACAGATTTAAGAAACGACGAGAGACTTGGTTGAATATGATCAAATTACAAAAACGGATACGTGACCGCTTCATGTCCCGCACGCTCAACTCCGGCTCCGCCCCTCGCCTAAACCAAACAACGTATATATCAATCAGTGACAGCGACGATTCTAGGATCAGACCTTTAGGGGGGCTCAGCCCCTAATGAGAATGTGACACAAAGGCAGTATGGAGTCTCTTTGTGCGCTCCCGCGCTGCGCGTCCACGGTTCCTTTGTCCCGGGGAGCCCCAATGGGTCATGCCCACTTCGACAGGGTATGTCCTTATATGGAAACGTGTGTCACACTGTAGAATCAACCCATTACTGGCAGAGGGGACGTCTCCATTTGTAGAACTAAATAAGCTGCAATGACAATTGTTGGGCACATGCAATATAGCCACAACACCCTCTGACAGATCAGATAGAGACTCAGCCAAAGGCAGGAGTCTGGCACAACCTCCTCCGATTGGCCAAAACTAGGTTTCCGTTAACTCTTTCCTTGACGGGGTTACAGGCGACAGACACACAGGATAATACACCTGTTCCTAGCCTTGAACCTGTAATTGTCTGTCCACTAACAGACAAGTTAGCAAACTCTAACTTGAACCCATAACATTGATTTACTTTTTTTTTAATTTATTATAATTTTTAGGGTGGCTGAGATTACATTTAGGGGGGCTTGAGCCTCCCTAAAAAGGGTCTAAAATCGCCAGTGATCAGTGAGATCGCGTCTGACACTGACAATCTCCTGTTGCGTGCTACACGTGAGGAAGGGATACTCTGTGTCGGATTGTGTCGGGACCTGAGTCCTCAGACAGAGTCTGGAGTTCTTGTGTAAAAACTAATTTTTCTGTCAACGAGCTGGCTTTTTGATCCAGTGTCTGTCGGTGTTGTCACTACCCGATGTGAGTCGAGTGCAGATGTGAGTTGCGCATGCTCAGATACAAACGGTTTACAGCATATTGCTGACGTTAGCTCAAAACGCCATTTAAGTGACAGCCTTTGTTCCGTTTGGTTGCTAACCTGTAGCCATCAGTGAACCAACTTCGTTATGTAGGTCCATTTGTATTGTATTGACGTTACAGAAGTCTCTCGTTAGCATCTTGTAGGCTACTTGAGTCAAAGTGACGCGTGCGCGACTCACATCTGCACTCGACTCACAGCGGGCAGCGACAGTGTATTGACTCATTTGTTTCCTCAGTCGTCTCCTCCGTACTTTCACCTCGCTCCTCCCTTTCCTCCTCCTCCCTGGCACTCATTCTTTTCCCGTCTGAATGCTGGCTGAGCAGTGAGACGGCAGTGTGAGTCCTGACAGGCCGACTGTAGTCGTGGCCTGAGTCTGAACCTGCTCACAGTCGTGTTGTGTTACTGTCGGTGTCACTTCTGTCTGCTCGCTGTCAGCGGAGCTTATCTTGCTTACCTTCTCACCTTTCTTCTGCTGTGTGTGCGCGTGTGTGTGTGTGTGTGTGTGTGTGTGTGTGTGTGTGTGTGTGTGTGTGTGTGTGTGTGTGCCTGTACAGCACCTGAAGAGTGTGTGTTGGTCTGTGTGATTATGGATCAGAGGACATCTCTGATTTGATAGTCGTCTCTGAACTTCTGGCGAACTGAACTAACTTTAAAAGACTGAATCGTACCCTGTGGGTCACAGACTTTTCCTCAGCTTCTTTCCTCAGCCTTTCACACTTGGCAGATGAACTCAGAATGTTTCTGGCTGTCGTCATTTCTTAATTCCTGAAAAGCTAACATCTTGGAAATATGACAAGAGCGTAGTAACTTCCTCTAGGGATGTTTTTTTTAAGTCGGATAGGGTGGTGATGCGTCACACTTCACAGTCAACAGGAGGAACACACACACACACACACACACACACACACACACACAGCTTTGTAATAACATTATCAAGTCAAACGTGCACTTTCCTGTGCACACTTTGCTTCATGCATACATTTGTGACACAGAAGAACGTGTTTGCATTAATGCCTCCGCTCTTGTATAAGATGCACACACACACACACACACACACACACACACACACACACACACACACACACACACACACACACACACAGACAATGGTTATGCAGTAGATACAGTTGCACACTTTGTGATTGCAGTTTGAAAAGCTGACCGAATTGCAGCCACATTATTGACTATATTAAAAAGAGTATTTACCTTCAACGTGAAAGTTAGTGTGTATAAACCCATTTTCGACAACCTTGGGTTCACAGACACCAACGTAACCAATCACAACGAGCTGGAAACTCTGCGTATCCGCCCTGTGATTCAGAGCCGCATCAAAATATATCTGGTTCTTTCTTCCTCGGGCCATGCTGCACCCTTCCACCGAACTTTCAGACGTTTTTCTGTAATCCTGCAGACAGACAGACAAACTGAGATGAAACATGAGCTCCTTGGCGAAAGGTTATACAAATCCTACTAATAGTAATAAGTAGTAATAATTTGTTTACTTTTTATACCTAACATGCAGCTCAACGCGTTTAATCCCCACAGAATCACGAGAACTCACTTTGGCTCTAATAATACTGCTACTATACTACATTACAGACACTATGTTATGTGTATTATTTAGCAAATTATTCATTTAATAGAATTAATATATTCCAAATGTCTTCATTAATGTAAAAAAATATATTTTTTAAATGTATAGTTAATGGATGGAATAACGAATTTCTCCAGATTAATTTCCAGTCGTGCGTCGATCAGCTGTATATAAAAAATGTTGAGTTACTTGCAAGTGCTGTCTCTTTTTTTGTAAAAATGAAGCTAATGTTAGTGTGCCACGAGTACCATCCTCTCTGACAGACCGATCACTGCACGCGGAAATGAAGCTCACTGTTGCAGGGTGTCGACTCTATTAGTTGTGTGCATCCTGCCGTTTGCACAACTGTATAATTCTGTAAACTATAATTATATCCGTGGATGCTGAGCAGTGATTGCTTGGCTCCTACATTAATGTGCAGCTAAGAATAACTCCGTTTATCTTAGTTTAAATACTTTTGGTGAATTCAAGAGTGTAATTTCAGACTTTGACAACTTTAAGTCATGCTTATATACATCACAACTTTACTTTAGAAACAAAATTACAGAGCAGACATTTAGGTGTATGGTCTGTTTTCTTTAGAGTGGTGTGTGTGTGTGTGTGTGTGTGTGTGTGTGTGTGTGTGTGTGTGTGTGTGTGTGTGTGTGTGTGTGTGTGTGTGTGTGTGTGTGTGTGTGTGTGTGTGTGTGTGTTGCATATCCTCTCTGCCAGGACAAACAAGTTGAGGATTATAATTGCACCCTATAGAAAATGAGAAATACTGGTCTCCTGTCTAACAAAGCTAGGCGTACAGAAGTAGGTCGATGCTGGTCGTGTGTGTGTGTGTGTGTGTGTGTGTGTGTGTGTGTGTGTACAGCTTCCATTAGACCAGTAAAACCGAGTCAGTGACAGCAGCTCGCCGGTGAGAGTTACAGTTTCATCCTTACAGTTCAGCCCTCCACTGTCCATGATGGTGACAGTACTTCTTTGTCTGTGTGATTTATAAATAGCAGCGTTGCTCAGGGAGGTAATTTTAGTTTCGTTTCCACGTGCGCTCCTACATTTTTGTCCCAGTTCCAGCTTTCCTGCAGGTTGTGGAGCTATAAATGTGCTCTGTCGCATCACTGTAAAGGTGTTTGAACACAAGCTTGCACTGAAATCAGGTTATATTTTTATCCCGAGTAAGCCTGAGCAAAGCCGCACAGAGAGGCAGCTTTTTGAAATCCATTTCTGTCTCCTTCATTCAAGGTGAAGGTGCATTTTGTGCACAGTTGTTGTATTGCAGGTGTAACCCAAATGAAATATAGGGCTACTAAAATCCTGTTTGTCATTTAGGCTACGTTCACACCGCAAACCTTAATGCTTAATTCGGATTTGTTTGGCTGATCACATTACCTTTTCAAAATATGGCCTGTATCAGATTCCAGTGTGAACCGTTTGCGGTTTCGATCAGACCTGCATGCGCAAAAGAACAATAACAATGACATCAGATGCAGAACGCTGTTGCACTAAAGTTAGGGAGGTTATGGAGGAAGGAAGCATTTTCGCTTTCATTTCAAAATGTTTGTGTAATGGCAGCCGTAACATTAATGTGCATACACTAATGAGGTCTGACACCTCCCTCTCCCTCCATTGACTTGCTCCATCACTGTTCTCCATTTTGTAGGCCTAGTCTAGTTGTTAATGTTACTGTCTGTGTCTCGGGCTAACTCCCGCAGGCGCTTAATTGTGACACATGTCGATGTAGATTGACGTGAAAGACGCATTAAATCTACCTTGGTTGTTCACACTGCGGCCGCATTGAAAACAATCAGACCTGGGTCTGATTCAGGACCACATATGGAAGTGGCTTATATCTGGTTTGAAAAAATCAGATCTGGGCAAGATTTGAGTGTTTACACTACTTCTGAAGAAGTCTGACCTGGTCACTTGACCCCAAAAGAAAATCAGATTTAGGCCACTTTTGCCTGCAGCCTGAACGTAGCCTTAGAGGTGTTGCTGTAGGTGTTAGCAGTGCACACGGGGCATAATGCACTGCCTGCACAATACACTGTCTGCACATCTGAAGAGAGAGCGTTACCACCATGGTGGCAAAATATTTAATCTGCTGGTGATAGTTCAAGCTGTGTGTTGAACGTGTCATGTGCCGAAAAGTAATTGATGAAAGGAAACATCACAAAATAGTCCTAAAAAATAGATATTATTTACATATGTCAACGGCGACGCTATTAAGCTGTTCCTTTACCAGAATCCCAGCTGTGAAGAAAAGAAAAAAGCACACAATGTGAAGCACACAATGCTAGCCTGTTGTTAGCCATTTAGCCTCGTTGTTGTTAGCCATTGTGAGGAGAGAAAATGCCGTTTTTGGCTGTTTAAGTTTGGCAGCCTTTTGTATAAAAACCAACCGGAGTCATGAGGAAATGTTCTAATGTTTGTAATGTACGTTAGTTCATACTGTGTCACTGTAAAAACAATCTAAAAAGGTCGCTAGCGCTAATAGTTAGCTATTGTTAATTACTGACTCATGCTGTAAGCTAGCTAGTCGTAGCACAGCTAATAGCATGGCGAAGCATAAAAGGTGCATTGCACACATTTTGTCGATAACGTTATTCGTGTTTAGTGTAGTTAACGCACATTAATGGTTGAAATAAACTACATTGTGATTAAACTGATTTTGGTTATTAAAATATGCATTTTTGTGTAGAACTAGGCTTGTTTGGCGCTCTTATGCGCAAGTTCTTCTTCGGAGGGTTAAACATACTTAACTAGCTGTGATTCGGGAACGCACAGATACAGTGAGAGAAAGAGCTTAGTTTTGGTAGTGGTCTGTGATTTTCCGTCTTGTTTGTTGTGCTTGTACCTGTTCTGGTATTGACTTTTATCTTTGCTGCATCCTTCTTTATGTTTCTTTTTCTCTATGTGTAACACCAACCTGCTCAGGGATTGCAGATGAAAATTAGGCTTTTAATCTGACACATTAATATCCTCTTGATGTTGATTAATGTGTGTTGTTGTGGAGGAAAGTAGAGCGGACTGTATCGGCCTTTACTCTTACCGTCTGAGTTACCAGGTTGGATTTGAAAGGGACAAATGTTTGATTATTTTAAAGCGGCCCACAGGAAGAGGGCGCCGTTC
The DNA here is from genome assembly GCA_023566125.1 of Zingel zingel. Lineage (NCBI taxonomy): Eukaryota > Metazoa > Chordata > Actinopteri > Perciformes > Percidae > Zingel > Zingel zingel. The sequence continues at coordinate 2,254,568 of CM042330.1, forward strand.
CCTCGCTGCATGCAGAGCTGAAAGCCTCTACTGGCTGCACATATACTGTAGGAGAGAGAAAAACATTGATCTTCCTCTGGGAAACAAGTCTATAAAATATGTAATAGATAAGTGCTTTATATATGTAAAGCACTTCATGGATTGGCTCCTTTTACCTACATTTCTTTGGCTTTTGAATGTACCTAAATTGCTACTAATTGGCCTTGTATTCATAGTTGTTTATTAAGCCTCTTTAACACAAAATTCCCTGGAAATTACTCGGATAACCTTCCAGGCACCGCTAGTGATTTTCACTGTTCACACATGCAGGCGCATTCAGGAACATTTCCACCTCGCACCTTCTCACTCTTGCCATTGCAATGCCAGACTAGGGCTGGGCGATAAATCGATTTTATCGATTAACTCGAATGTGTAGTTAACGTCGATTTGTTTAAATGAAAATCGATTTTCTCCTTAACGTCCGCCGATGCTCCCATCTGGGCTCTCGTAGCTCCGAACGGGCTCAGCCCTCCCGCCGCGAGTTTGCCATAGAGATACACAAACAACATGGCAGCGACAGGGACTAACATGAATTCTTTCATTACTTACTTATCTGTAATCTCCGCCTAAATGACCGGCAGCTCGCGGTGCTCTGTCCCTGGCTGAGAGTCACCTATTCTCGGATAACTGAACCACCAGCTACCGCTGACCTGAAGGAGCACCATGCGGGGCACCAGAGGCGGTGTTGAGGAACTCTTTTTGCGGCTCAACACATCTACTAAATGCCGCTGATACGACCGAGCTGTGACGGAGGTCTGTAGCGGATTAAACAACTAGCAATCGCCGCTCTGTAGCACGGAGCTCCTCTTCGACGTTTGTTTTTACCGCTAGTTAGCTACTACGAAGGAGCTTGCTACAGGTATGCTACATTCAAGAGACCATGGGATGTTAATGTACGTTACTCAGCAACAGGTGAAAACAGGGACAAGGTTGCGCATTAATTGATGATGAACGCATGATTTGAACTTTTAGCGAGGAACGAGAAGTGAATTACCTGTATGTGTGAAAACAGCTTTATCTCACGCATCCGTTTTCAGAATCAGAATCAGAAAGGGCTTTATTGCCAAATACGTTGCACATACAAGGAATTTGTCATGGTGCTGTTGGTGCATGTCACACATTCAAATATAAGAAGGATAAAAAAGAATATAAACAATATAAATATAAACATATACACACAGAATGTATTAATAACGATAAAATAAGTAAATAAATAGTAAAATAAGTTAAATAGTAGTAAAAAGGAATGCTACAGCAGAGTAGGTGTAAAAAACTGTTCATGTGGCGTGTGGTTTTGGTCCTGATGGACCTCAGCCTCCTGCCAGAGGGGAGTGGCTCAAAGAGTTTGTGTCCGGGGTGGGAGGGATCGGCCACAATCTTTCCAGCACGCTTCAGAGTCCTGGTGGCATAAAGGTCCTGGAGCGGCGGCAGATTGCAGCCAATCACCTTCTCTGCTGACCGAATGACACGCTGCAGTCTGTCCTTGTCCTTGGCGGTGCTAGCAGCGTACCAGATGGTGATGGAGGATGTGAGGATGGACTCAATGATGGCTGTGTAGAAGTGCACCATCATTGTTTTGTTGTTGTTGAATATATAGCCCCCCCCAAAAAAAAAAATATTGACATGAATAATCATAATGGTATACATGCCCCCATGTGTGCGTGTGTGTATGAGTCAAAACAAAATAAAGTTAAAACTTGTTTTGAACAATGTCTTTGTCATCTGCAGATTGAGTTTAAGTAGGGGGAGAAAAAGTCGATTTAAATCAGATTTCTTTTGGAAAAAAATCTGGGATTTTATTTTTAGGTCATATCGCCCAGCCCTATGCCAGACTAGATGGTGGAAAGGACGGCCCAGCAGTGCTTATCCCTGCACTGTTCCATGTTGCATTCACACCACAGACATACCAGCATTTTCCCTGCACCGTTTCCAAGTCCTGAGGTGGAAACAATTGGCTCTACGGATTACCCTTCTTATCGATCCCTAATCCCATTCACACATGACCCCCATGCAGGGAATGTCCCGGGGAAAGACTGCATGTGTGAAAGGGACTTTTAACTTGATCTCTGCCTCGGTAGATGCATGATCTAACAACAAGTCTGCTGTTGACCTGTTTTATTCTGCCTATGTTTGTACAGCACTATGGTCGGCTCTTGTTGTTTTAAATATGCCTCAGAAATACATTTGACTTGACTGCACCACAGCCAAATACTATCTTCAAATATCTCGCAGTCAAATCTGAAAGGAGGAAAAGTAAACCCATTTTATTTAACATGTTTGGTAATTCTGCCTGAAACATATTGAAACTGATGAACTGTTGAACTCTCGGTTCATCAACTCTGCTAATTTATGAATGAGTTGTCTCTGTTCTCTCATGCAGCTTCACGTTGCAATCAGCAAGACGAGCGCCAAGGTGGTGATCGACTGCAAGACGGTGGCCGAGAAAACCATCAACGCAGCCGGAAACATCACCATCGACGGGACGGAAGTTCTGGGCCGGATGGTCCGCTCCAGAGGGAACAAGGATAACTCTGCACCGGTGAGGATGACGCACACACACACACACACACACACAGAGACACACAGAGACACACAGAGACACACACACACACACACACACACACACACATACACACACATACACACACACACACACACACACACAGACATATACACACACACACACACACACACACACACACACACAGAGACACACACACACACACACACACACAATACATACACACAGACACACACACACACACACACACACACACAGACAAACACACATACACACACACAGACATATACACACACACACACACAGAGACACACACACACACACACAGAGACACACACACACACACACACACACACACACATACACACACACAGAGACACACACACACACACACACACACACACACACAATACATACACACACACACAATACATACACACACACACTAATATAAACATGCATGCAATTTCCAACAACTAAATATTCAAGCTACTTAATGTAGACGTGTTAAAGGGTAACTTTTTTTTTTTTTTTTTCCAACCTGGACCCTCTTTTCTATTATCTTTGGGTCTCAGTGACTGACGTGAACAAGAACTTTTGAAATTGATCCAGTGTGAAGCAAGACGGCTGCAGTTGGCAGCGACGAAAACAAACCGCAATGTAACGTTAAAGGGCAATTTCGATGCTGTTTTTGGCACTGACAGCTCAGATTATTATCTGTCTGACAACATTATGGAAAGGATCCCTACAGAGATAATCACCTTTTTGTTAAAGAGTAAGATCCTTTTTGTCTAACATGAAAGAGCCCCGAAATCCCAATCACCCAACACACCAGAATCCATTTGAATCAACAATAAGAAGGTCTATCTCTGTAGGGATCCATCCCATAATGTTGTCAGACACTTAGAATAATAATCTGAGCCTGTCAGTGGCAACAACAGCACTTTTAGTGGACGCAAACTGACGGTGAATTTGCCCTAATTCTTCTATTTTGTTCACATTAGTCACTTAGACACCAATGCATGGGGAAATAGGTTGAAAATACCGAAATTACCCTTTAATATAACCGTTAGAAGGCTTATTTTAACAACTATCCTCGCTAAGAAACAACCACATTCACTTGATTGGCTGTTTGTTTACTCTCTGCATTTCACCCCCCTGGTATCTTAGCTCCCAGAAAGCTGACAGTAGTTCCCTGAATGTCGGTGTTGATGTTGGTCCTTGAAGGCACCGCCAAGGAGAGTTAAAAAAAAAAAAAAAAAAAAGAGAAAAAGAAAAGGTGCCCTGCTTAGGCCTGCAGAACAGTCATTTAAATGTGAAGAACCAGAAATGAAAGCAGCTAAATGTTATGCTGATGGTAGCCCAAAATACACAACACTAAATGTTCACTGTGATGGATTACCAATGTTTCAAGTCTCTGTAAGTTGGTTTTAATAGTAAAGTTAAATGACCGGAAACCAATAACTGTGTGAAAGTAAGGAAGGCTATCAGCACCGGCATCATGGGTCAGCATGTAAAGATCTCATCAGCTGAGCATGCCAACTGAAAAGATCCCTGAAGTGGTAACAGATAACAGTGAAGCTAGATATTGGTATCATTTGAAAATAACTAACGCTTCAAAGTTAGGCTATATTTTGGTGAGGGAAAAACTTCCATGTCCAGTTTCCAAAGTGGTCCCTTGACCTCTCACCTCCAGATATGTGAATAAAATTGGGTCTACGGGTACCCACGAGTCTCTCCTTTACAGACATGCTCACTCTATGATAATCACATGTAGTTTTCCTTGGCAAATATCATGCTTTTCACAAATGGTTGACTGATTTTTGGACAAAACTAGTGCAAATAGCTGCCTTAAACTGGAGAAAAATATATCCCCGAAGGAGCATGCCCTCTCTATGTTTGGGCTGGGCCCGAATGTTTAAAACATCAGGCTCCGCCCCTGCTAACCGCATGGATTACAGCAGTATTTGATCTCATGCTGCTTCATCTATGTAGCCTGGGAAAACCCTTACCAACTTCCGGCACATTTGAGATTTGCTCTGCAAGTCCGTCTGGCCAAGAGCCCATTCAAGCCCATTTCCAATTTTTCCAAAATCAAGGCACCGATCACGCCGTTGAGGCGGGCTTTACACGATGACGATAGCGCAGCATGCTCACTGGTTGAGATGTTTTTCCGTCAGTCTGAATACGTCATCTCCTTTATCGCTCTGATTGGTTGAAGGACTATTCAATTGACCCAGAGTAGGGCTGCACGATTACGGCCAAAATGATAATCACGATTATTTTGATCAATATATTGATTACGATTATTTTGATCAATATATTGATCACGATTAATTATCACGATTATTTGTTGATTTTAACCAAAACTAATGTTATTGTCACATAGGCTAATTATAACTGCTTTCACATCCATATTGTGCTACGTTCCTCCTTTGTTGAAGGATACTATGAAGGAGCCATATCAGCTGTTGTGCGACCGCTTTCCAAACGTGCGTTTGCCGTGAAAAGATACAGGCAACGCAATTTTCTGTTCATGTTAACGTCGCATATTAAAATCCGGTGCCAATAGGGCACCGGTGCCCGGTATCTACCGGACGAAATAGCAACGCGGATTACGGTGCCACTTAAATGTCCTGATACTCCAAAACAGACGTTAGAGGCAACAGAAACAACGCTGCATGTCACGCTAGTAAACACTAATAACACGTTACACAGCAGGTAATGTTAGCCTACCGTTAGCTACAGTAAACACTAATAACACGTTACACAGCAGCTAACGTTAGCCTACCGTTAGCTACAGTAAACACTAATAACACATTACACAGCAGCTAACGTTAGCCTACCGTTAGCTACAGTAGTAAACATGGCTAAAATACTGACAGCTAATCGGTGCAGTGTGAGCGTGTAGCGGGACGTACAACAGTCTGCCGCTAAAGCTACGAGCTAACAGACTCAAACTAGCTCTGGTCACTGCTGTTGTCTGAAAAACAGACGGGACTAAATGTTGCGTTTCCTGGTAAACTGGTACACCTCGTGACGACGTATGACCGACTGCTATCCGTCCGCTATATTTTCCTCACGTTACTCCGTCCTCTGTGACGGTCTACATCTAAACTAAGCTGCGCGGTGCAGGGAACAACTCTGATTGGCTCATGGAGGCACGTGATCAGAGAGCGGTTTACGAAGCGTTCTATGAACGGAATGAAGCATTTTAAATATCGCTCGATCACGTGAATTTGATCGTGGGAAGCCAAAATCCAGCAGCCCTAAAACAGAGGCATTTGAGCGCCGTCTTTGGAAATGGGCTGTGAATGAAGCTTCCCCAGACCCACTCTCAGTTAGAAGGGTCTGGTCTTCTTTTTTTAAACATGTTTTCATCAAAGCCGAGCCATTTTTCTGGAGCAGCTTTATGAAAGCAGACAAATCAATTTCCAGCCACTCTCGTGCAGAAATACAAGAAGAGAAAGTCCTTCACGTTGATTCGGCTCTGAAGCTGAATAATTACACTTATGTGTACAATAATCTCCACCAGTCTCATTATTATTTTCTCCGCCGCTCACAACCCCTGGGCTGCCAAGTTGTTGTTTTCCACAAAAGAACAACCTGCTGATCTTTAAAAGGCTGTTACCTCGCCGCTAATCCTTTCTTTTTATTGATTGTACTCTCTGCACACACATTAACACGGCCACTTCACAGAACAGCAAGGTGCGTCTTAAACCTGAGAGAAAAGCAGCGACACATTTAGCTTCTCGTTCCGTACGTTAGCCCCCTGGAGCAGCTGATTGTGTTCTTCTTTCCACTCTGGTTCTTTGGAATATTTCTAAAATGTAACATGACTTTCGTAATCTCCTACTGTACTTTAAAGCCCATGAATCATCAGCTGGCCCTGTCTTAATGTTGCACCTCAGAATTCACCACGCCTAATTAGACAAAGTGAGAACATTTTTGCACAAAAAAAGGTTCAAAGGAAACAGGATTATGATTAACAGTCCTATTAGCGCAGCACTAAAATACCTCGGGACATCCGCTGATTTGTAGCAGAGATCATCCGGTGATTGTAATCCTGCCTTGTGGCATAAAAATACCAAATTCTCGTCATATTTCTTTTAAAAAGATTTTTTTAAGATGATTATTTTGGGCATTTGCGCCTTTAATTAGTAGGACAGCTGAGATCTGAAAGGGGAGAGAGAGGGGAAGACATGCAGGAGACCGTCACAGGTCGGACTCCAACCCTGGACCTTCTGCGTCGAGGACTAAACCTCGATATATGTGCGCCCGCTCTACCAAGTGAGCTAACCCGGCCACAAATTCTCGTCATTTTTTTTATGTAGATTCCCATCACATTTCAGTGTTTCCTTTAGGATTCTTTTTTTAGCTGTTGGTTTAATAGTCGATTCGGAAGAAAGCGAACGTTTTGACAATAAACTCCATCAACACAACCGTATGTGGAGTTAAACTGGACGGGCCCAATAACCTCTGAATAGTTCTACTAGTTGTTAAACTGGACGGGTCCAATAACCTCTGAATAGTTCTACTTGTTGTTAAACTGGACGGGCCCAATACCCTCTGAATAGTTCTACTTGTTGTTAAACTGGATGGGCCCAATAACCTATGAATAGTTCTACTTGTTGTTAAACTGGACGGGCCCAGTAACCTCTGAATAGTTCTACTTGTTGTTAAACTGGACGGGTCCAATAACCTCTGAATAGTTCTACTTGTTGTTAAACTGGACGGGTCCAATAACCTCTGAATAGTTCTACTTGTTGTTAAACTGGACGGGTCCAATAACCTCTGAATAGTTCTACTTGTTAAACTGGACGGGTCCCATACCCTCTGAATAGTTCTACTTGTTGTTAAACTGGACGGGTCCAGTAACCTCTGAATAGTTCTACTTGTTGTTAAACTGGACGGGCCCAATAACCTCTGAATAGTTCTACTTGTTAAACTGGACGGTCCCAATAACCTCTGAATAGTTGTACTTGTTGTTAAACTGGACGGTCCCAATAACCTATGAATAGTTGTACTTGTTGTTAAACTGGACGGGCCCAATAACCTATGAATAGTTCTACTTGTTGTTAAACTGGACGGGCCCAATAACCTCTGAATAGTTCTACTTGTTAAACTGGACGGGCCCAATAACCTCTGAATAGTTGTACTTGTTGTTAAACTGGACGGGCCCAATAACCTCTGAATAGTTCTACTTGTTGTTAAACTGGACGGGTCCAATAACTTCTGAATAGTTGAACTTGTTGTTAAACTGGACGGGTCCAATAACCTCTGAATAGTTCTACTTGTTGTTAAACTGGACGGGCCCAATAACCTCTGAATAGTTCTACTTGTTGTTAAACTGGACGGGCCCAATAACCTCTGAATAGTTCTACTTGTTAAACTGGACGGGCCCAATAACCTCTGAATAGTTGTACTTGTTGTTAAACTGGACGGGTCCAATAACCTCTGAATAGTTCTACTTGTTAAACTGGACGGGCCCAATAACCTCTGAATAGTTGTACTTGTTGTTAAACTGGACGGGCCCAATAACCTATGAATAGTTCTACTTGTTGTTAAACTGGACGGGCCCAATAACCTATGAATAGTTCTACTTGTTGTTAAACTGGACGGGTCCAATAACCTCTTAATAGTTGTACTTGTTGTTAAACTGGACGGGTCCAATAACCTATGAATAGTTCTACTTGTTGTTAAACTGGACGGGTCCAATAACTTCTGAATAGTTCTACTTGTTGTTAAACTGGACGGGTCCAATAACCTCTGAATAGTTCTACTTGTTAAACTGGACGGGTCCAATAACCTCTGAATAGTTCTACTTGTAATTGCAACGTGAGCGGCAGCCAATGGGCATTATGTCGTCAGATTCATTTAATTTAAAAGGCAACTACATTGTACGTCTGCCCTCTTTCTGATACCGTGGCGGCAGAAATGTTGCCACTACAAAATCAACACAGAGGAAACACTGCGTTTGTTTCACTTTCCCTCCTGCCGTTGTGGATCCCAAAGAGAAAGTTTCTGAATGCATTTACAGTGAAGTTACGGCACTTTGAGTCAGTTATGAGTGCTTCTTGTGATTGCGTTTCACATAATAAGTTAGTGAAAACTAATTTTACAAATAAAATACGCCGAATTGGGTCACAATCTGGAGCAAAACCAAAATAAAAGAATATTTACTGTTGATACAAATGCAAGACAACTTTTTCCCCTTTTTAATTGTCAAACCTTCTTGTTGTCTAAAGTTCAGCTCTGGATTGTTGTGTGTTAAAGTTTGTTTTTCTCCTCTGCAGTTCCAGCTTCAGATCTTCGACATCGTCTGCAGCACTTCGTGGGCCAGCAGAGACAAGTGCTGCGAACTTCCTGGTCTGGTGAGGTCAACGTTAATCTTTTCTCTCTTTACTCCAGTTAACTGTCTGTACTCAAATACATGTTAAAAGAAGACTTTGCCCTCAAAATGAACATTTGTATGTCAATCACTTGCAGGGTGTTGCCTTGAAGTTGTGACGAAAACTTGTTTTTTGTCACGTGACTTAACGGGAGAGTGAATGGAGAGTCGAAAAACGGAGAAAAGTGTTAATGAATTAATAGGGGGCCGCCTTTTACAATAGCAAAACTATATGCGCGATCACGGAAGGCTTGTATCATGTGGATGCGCTGACAGTTTTGTTGTAATTTCTTAGAATTCCTCATGGGGGCGACAGAAAGTATGCACTGTAGCTTTAACTTTTGTCGATGCATAACGCTCACTTTTTCTTGCCTAAACTTAACCGTCATCTCCGCCAAAATGACAGTTTGAGATGACAGCTCGCAGCGGTGTGTACCCTTCTCACAGTCACCTATTCTCAGGTAACTGAACCACCAACTACAGTTGACCTGACGGAGCACCATGCCGAGCAACATAGCCGGCGTCGCAGAGCTCTGTAGCGGCTAAACACGTCTACTAACTGCTGCTGATACGGCCGATCTGTGAACATAGACCGTAAAAGAAATGGACACAGCGACGCCATAGACTTCGACGGAGACCAGTGAAGTCAATTATAAGCACTTTTCCGGCGATGGCTGAGCGTTACTGAGCAGCCTCCAACTGAGCTTGAAGACGTAGATGTGACGTGAGCAACCTGTCTGAAAGTTGGAAGTCTTCTGGTAGCTGTGCCAAGAGAAATCTCAATCATTCCCAATCTAGCAGAGACGGAGAGCGTGAGTAAGAGCTGTTCATGAGCGTAGGAGCAGGAGCAAAACGTTGCTGAAATATTTTTGTTCCGATACGTTCATGGACTCTCTATGGGCTTCTCCCTTGACTGCATGCCTCCACGTCCCCCCGATTGCCTGCGAGCTTCTCCTGTACTGTTATCTACTGTTTGACAGTAAGTCTCGTGGTTATGACACAATCGTTAGCCTATTTTTACAAAAATGTCTGCTACGGAGCCATAACGTGAGGTACAAGGTAATGGAGCCTTTTATACATTGTCGTGTTTCTTTAGAAATAAACAACGGACAAATAGTCTTTAAACGCATCAGATGTAAAGTTATTCGCTGTCAAAGTGACGTCAAAATGAATGGGAGTCAAAGCAATGCTAACAGAAGAATGATGGCTTGTTCGCCTCAGAATCTCCGCATTTCCGGATGCTCGGTTACCCGCCTTAGCTGTGGCCGGCGGCAGGAAGCTCTGTAGCGGCTTAAACAGCTAGCGACTTCTGCTCAGCGCCATGGAGCTCTGTAGCCGATGTCACATGACCAGCCGGCGGTCTCCTAGTTTTTGTATGATATCTTAACGTTTTAGTGTGCATAACTTTTCGTACGATATCATACGAATCCGTTAATGAGAATGCGTTGCTCCCTTTTCCTGCTTTATTTAATCATTCATCATGCCATGTCATTGCCATTTTATATATATATACATATATTTTGTTTTTGTCACCCTCATCATGTTGTGATCATCCAGAGGAAGGAGGCAGACTGCCCAGCCATGCCCAAAGCCTGCACCTGCACCCAGGACAGCAAAGGCCCCCCCGGCCCTGCTGGACCACCTGTGAGCCACGCACAAATACCTCCAATACATACTCACTCACAGTCAGACACTCAAGTTAATTCATTTAATCTAACAATGATATTACATTCAGGTCATATATCAAATAAACTGAGGTATGAGTAATGCAAGGTACACATCACTCGAGAATCAAGCCCATTTTGGGCCAGATTATTTTTTAACAGGTAGAGAGCAACAGTCAGACTATATGATTATCCAAATTATGAAACACACAGACTGTACCACACATTCATGCATGAAGACACAAGAAATCTCCTGAACAACATGCTTCATCTGCAGTTTTCTTGTTACTTTTGACAGATTAAAGCTCATATTTCTTGTGAATCTCAGCTTTGTGGGTATCTGTACACACGTGCACACACACACAAACAGACACGCACACATACGCACACACACACACACAGACACGCACACATACGCACACATACGCACACACACACACACACACACACATACGCACACACACACACACACACACACATACGCACACACACAGACACGCACACATACGCACACACAGACACGCACACATACGCACACATACGCACACACACACACACACACACGCACTCAAACACACACACACACACACACACATACACATGCACTCAAACACACACACTCGTACAGACACGCACACATACGCACACACACTCAAACACACACAGACACACACACACACACATACACATACACACACACACAGACACGCACACATACGCACACACACACACACACACACACACACACACACACACACACACACACACACACACACGCACTCAAACACACACACACACACATACACACACATGCACTCAAACACACACACTCGTACAGACACACACACACACACACACACACACGGACACACACACACACATACACACAGACACACACACACACACACAGACACACACACACACACACACACACACACACAGGCACACACAGACACACACACACACACACACACACATACACACAGACACACACACACACACACACAGACACTCACAGACACACACACACACACAGACACACACACACACGCACACACACACACAGGCACACACAGACACACACACAGACAAACAGACACACACACACACACACTGACAGACACAAACACACGTACAGACACACACACAGACACTCGTACAGACACAGACACACACACAAACACACACACACACACACACACATTGTATTGAGCCACTGTGGATTTGAACAAGCTACTCATTCGTCATTAACTCCTCCTTTTTGGGATTCAAACAGGGAGGCTCAGGAATCCGAGGGGCCAGAGGTGATCGCGGAGAGCCAGGCCCAGTGGTAAGTTCTGTTGGTTTTATAAACTGATACCAAGTCATGACTGTCGACACTCAAGTGTGTTTTTTTTCTCCACTTGTTCCGATGAAAGAGCGATGGCATGAAAAGCCACCGCCGAACATACAAAACAGGAAGGGAGCTATCTGCGATCTGGATGCTATCAAAAAGTGGCTGTAGCTGCCAAAATGTTGAACACATTTCACCATTCTCTGTTCTGCTATGGAAGCCCAGTATTCACTTTAGATGACAGACGACACCATTGACCTTATTTACCTTTACGCTGTCTTTAAATCCTACTCTCACCCAAGCAAAGAGCAGATACCCATTGGCTTGAACATAGGGCTTTGACTTTTGCCCCAAAATCATATTCGAAGTTTGTTTGTTTATTAATATTAATATTCAAATATATTCAAATAATTTCTTAATAATATTTTGACCATTAAATGCCTTCAGTAAGACCTATATTGGTATAAGTTGTATATGTTCTGTCCACCAGAGGGCAGTGTATCAGTCAATGTCTATAGGCAGGCAATTATGTTTTCAGAAGAAAAACGCATTGCCGCAACTGTTGCTTTCGACAGGAATTTCGGAGCTTTCACCGTAGCCTACGTAAGTGGTCTGATGTTCATACTTGTGCGCTGGTGTGTGCATCGAGTCGGCGTGTGTGTGTGTGAGAGTGACGGTGATTAACGGTAGCTTCAGAGCGAGTAGCGACTCTAGAGATCTAGTGAGAGAAGAAAAGTGTCTCCCCTGTTCTGTCTGACCACGGTGAAATCTGGAGCAGGAGAAGTTAACCCTCTCCTTGATCTCATGCTGTTTACGGAGAAGGAGAACCAGGAAATGAGTCGGGGGGGAAATGCGCTACCAAGCCGCGGCCGAGCGACGTGTGTCGCCGCGACGTGTAGGCACATTTTGAAATGCGTGAAAAAGCCTCGGAATCTGAATTGAAAACAAGGTTTACAAGCAAACACATTTACAAAATACGATGCCCATAACATGTTCGAAATTCAAATATTAAGGGCTGCCTAATATTCGTTCGATTATCATTATTTTTTTAAATATTCAAATTATATTCGAATAACGAAGTTCGGAGTCAAAGCCCTACTTGAACCCAGCGTTATATCTTCATTTTATCTGCTTAGGCTAAACTAATGTGGCTGCCCCCGCTGACATGGCAGAGCTCATCTTGTTTTTACTTTGTTTTAACCTTTTATTTATTCAGGTAAGTTACACCGAGAGCCAAGCATCCCACTGATCACATCAAGTAGAAATAAAGAAAGAAATGACGCGACGATAACAAACATTAAGTGTCTTGCTGTGATGTAAATGTGCCAAATTGTGGTTTCCCATTTGCAGTTGATGTATATGTTGTACCAAAATGTATGCACGACAATTTGTATGATATCCTACAAACAAAAGATGACTGTATGCGGTGACAACCGTTAAGATTAGACACCAAAACGACTATGATTACAAAAATCATTGTGGTTTTAAAACACTCGTAGTAGTACTCCCGGGGCATGTTTTAAGACCTGTTTCCTCAACCAGTTCTCACTCCCAACTTGTAAAATACGGACGTTTTGTAGCTACATGTGTATGTACGAATGGAACAGCCCAGTCTCACGGTAGTTCGTGAAATGGTCAAGTTATTGAATCTATTAATTCGTGAACAGGACACGAATATGTCATTTTTTTTCGTGTAGTGATTACGAATTTTAGTGTAATGTATATAAATGGTAAGCATATTTCGTGATCACAGCACGACAACGTTAGGGAGTAGTATTAAAAGCCAAAGAGGCCGGACACGCCGTTGTTGCCGGCGTGTCCGGTGTGTGACGGTTCCTTTCCCAGTTCTTTTTTTTCCAAACCTCAACCGTCATGTTGTTGTGGCCGCGGATCGTGTCTGTGCGCCCAGGGAATGCATCCCCCGTGTGGCGGTCCGTCCGTTGTTGTTGCCGGCGTGTGGCGTTTAATTTCCCCGGTCCGTCCTGTTATTGTCGCCGGCGTGTGACGTTTAATTTTCCAAAACAACACAGGACTTTCACCCGGGAGAGCGGGGATGGCGTCCCGCGTGTTGCAGGGAGGTTGGTCGGGGATGGCGTCCCGCGTGTTGCAGTTCCTTTCCGCGTCATTAACCACAACTGTCCCGTTGTTGTCGGCGTGTCCGGCGTGCGACGGTTCCTTTCCCAGTTCTTTTTTTTCCTAACCTCAACCGTCCCGTTGTTGTGGCGTTTCATGTCCCCGTTGTTGCGTGCCACAGAGACCGCGGATCGTGTCTGTGCGCCCGGGGAACGCATCCCTGTGTGGCGGTACACAAAATGAAATTCTAATGAAATTCGTGACCTGTACACGAAATGAAATTCGTAACCTGTACACGAAATAAACGAGAAAATCGTGACCTGTACACGTATCAATAAATAAAAATAACGTGACCATTTCACGAACTGGCATGAGACCGGGTTGTAAAATACACAAGATATTTCTCTTGTGGCTCTCTTTGTCAGTTACAGCTCCAGGTGCATTACCACCACCATCTGGACTGGAGTAGTACTGACTCTGACTTGCATGTAGCTCTGGAAAACTGACTGACTGCAATCAGATTAGTGACGTGGCTAACAGAGACTCATACACCGTATGTGGCGAGGTGTTAAGGAACCTTTTGCATCTAAATTTCATCTGGGTATAAGACACTTGAAATGAAAATTGTAAATAAGACCTTAATTAAGGTTTGAAAAATATCATCACAGAAAAGCCAACACTTATCGTTGGGTTTAGAGTAGGGTTGGGTAACTGCTTGCGGTGCTCTGTACCCAGCGCACAGCCACCTTTTCTGGGGTAACTAGACCACTAACTACCGCCGACCTGATGGAGCTCCATGAGCGGCAGCTCGCGATGAAATGTGAAAAGTGTCAGCATTCCCTATACAGCCTTGAACGCTGCATTTACGACGTAGTTAATTTTCAATATCCTTCAAAAACTTCCAAACTTCTTTGTAATTCCCGTGGAAGTGCACAGAGCAGCGCGCAGCTAAACTTGTGTGAGATCTGCGCTGGTCTGTATGTAAATTTTGGGGCGTGACAAAGGTACAGACCAGAGCCAATTAAGGTACAGCCACCGAGTTGACGTCAACTATTAGC
>CM042330.1:2272146-2277146 GCA_023566125.1 Zingel zingel
ACCAACTGACAAAATCAGCTTAAACTCAGCATCCTTCTATTTAAAACATACTTGTTTTTAAGTGACAATTAGTGACCATGATGGAATTGTGATAGAAACCAAAAACCTTTTAATTGTCTCACGTTTCTGTCAGCGGTGATCTGTCCACCCATTCCCATTTCCATTCCCATTCCTGTCCTGTGTATATTTTCCGTAGACCAATCCAGGACTCTCCATTCTTACTCAGCTCAGTAACAAACTCCTAGAAGTTGAGAAGAGACGACAATCATTTCTCTGTTCACAGTTCCGCATTTCCGTCGTAGTAAAGTCATCTTGTGACTTCATCAGCCACAACAAACACAAGAGGGATCCCTCGGTCCACCACACACTGAGGACTGGACCCAACAGCATGACAGCAAACACACATTAGTAACGGAGGAAAGTGAAGACAGACATTTATACTCAGCAGAGGAACAGAGAACGCATGAGGAAGTGCACATTTACTGCTTAAGACAGTTAACATTCATTTCATCAGAATGCATTTTAAAAAGGAAAATAAACATTTCTAGGGTTTTTCCAAACATTTTAACTTCTGTTAATATTTAAACATTTCCGTTGAATGTCTTTTTCTCTAAAATCACTCAGAAACAAACACACTCACCTTTTCCTTTTTGTTGTTTATGACAACCAGATCTGCTCCTCTCTGCTGACAGTCAGCTCTGCTTTCATACCAGGTTTTAAACCCATTAGTTTTAAAGTAACAACTGCATCCAAATCTCGTCCATCCGTCAGGACACCGCTTCTCTTAACGTCAAACAAATGTCAAATGAATAAGACTCGTTAATTGTTATAATTAACAGTTTAGTTAAATATCTTTCTTGCCTCTGCCACCTTTTCCCTTTCATGTTCTGTAAATAATTTGTAAATAGTTTCTCCCAGGTTTTATATCTCAAGTGACTTTGAAATATTTACATCATCAATGAAAAAGTTCAACGGCATTAAACAGTTACAATTAAAAGTAAAGACACAGTCACGCCATATCATGTTAATTGGTAAAATACAGGAGTTTTCTCTTTTTAATCTTTTCTCACCTTCATTTCTGTCCTTCAGCTTCTTTACTTCATCCTGTAACTGACTGTTATTTACACTCAGTGTTTCAAAGCTGCTTTGTAACTGACTGTTGTTGACTGAAATCTCTGGAGAAAAACAGCAATATTAACAAGACAATATGAGATTATTTATGCTTAATAGACACTGTGAAGTTGGATCCTGTGTGTTCTGATAATTTGAAACCTTTCTTACCTGAAACCTTCACCTGGAGCTGACTGTAGTTTTTGCTCAGTTGGTCGTATTCGTTCTGCATCCGTTCTTTTTCCAAAGTCACTAAAATACCACAACAAAGTAAGAAACAGACCCACAGCACTGTGTCATTCTGCTTTAAACTAAAGACAGAATTAAGGTACAGCCTGTGCTTAATGAAATATCAGTCATTATTTCAAACTGGAATGTAGTTATTGGTGTGTCTGTCCTTTAACCTGCCGTGTTTGTTGAGGTCATAACTATTAACTAATGGATAACTGACTTGTTAATTGAAGTATCAAGTATGAACCAGATATAAAAAGGCAGATCCAAAGTAATTTTGCCTAAATGAAAGAATCCGCATTATGAGAGTTAAATGTACACTGTGTAGTGTTTAAGTATTTTAGTAGCTTCATTCATAAATATGTCCTCATTGGTGTAAAATGACATCTGTCGATGATCTGAGTTATCCTCGTAAGTGAAGAATTTCGTATCTGTATTTACATTGGACGAGCAAGTCCAAGGAGGCTTCCACGTCGTTCCACCATTTTCAACTATAATCGCTGAGAGGGACGTAGAGCACTAGCCGACCTGTCTAGCTAACCCGCAACACGTTTTCGTTCAAAGCCAGCGTCACGTGACTTAAAGCAGCTGAAACGGAGAAGGAGATCAGTAAGAGGCGCTTGTCACCGCCCCGGCAACATTTGAAAGCCTATATTGCACTTTAGTTCATAATGGAGGATCGTACTTATGCCGAGCCACAGGAGAAGGAATCCTCGTCGCCAAAAAAGCGAAAAATGGAAGACATGTTGTCGTAGCTTCTCGGTACATAACGCCTACCGTAGATGCAACACGCATTTGAAAAAGCGAGGCGCTAGAGAGCTTTACTCGTTTTAATGCAAAATACAATTTCACCGCGAGACGGGAGACATTCCTACAGAGTGTACCTTTAACCTTTAGTAGCATAACATGTGACTGCATACTGTAGACAATTTGGGACATAAAAACCACAGTCTTTGTTGCGTGAAAAAAAATAATTCTTAAGTTCAGCCAAAGGCTTCTGTGGTGGGAATTTCTGTTAAACAAGGCTCACAAAGAAGAGTCTTTTGAGATTTAAAGGAGAACTCCGGGCAATTTTTACGTTAATTTTGATCGCTATACTTTTTTGAGTACTGTCTATAGCAAAAAACACGAGCCGAATTGGTGCTAGCAACATGGAGCTACTGCAGCTAATGCCCAGAGCTCACAGTTAGCTAAAACGGCAGTTTTGGGGGCATATCATAAAGAGTGCCTTTGTGCCTCTTAACAGACACAAAATGCAATTAAAATGTCTGTGCAACATGAACAGGGCCCTTACATGACAACAAGAAGCGTTTTGAACTCAGACATTGTTTAAATTCACCTACCCTGTTAGCTGCTAGCTGCCGTCTGGGATGAGTGAGTGTGTCCAGCCCGGCTTTGGTAATAATCATCAAGCAGCAGTTCCGTGTGTATTTGTAACATAAATATCCATTTTGTGTGCAATCCATCTGGCGTTATTGAGTAGGAGTCTTGTCCGTGTCGATCGTTGTGGTTTCCTTAGCCGGGCTAGCAGGTCCGGCCGGCGTCCCTGCTTCTGCCTCCTCCCCGCCCTCCTGGCTTCATGCAGCCGATAACAATCCAACGAGCGCCCGCTGGTCTGGTGGATGTCTTCCAGAAGACCGTTCAAGCCTTCGCCACGAAAATTGGTGTTTTATTTCACCCTCAAAAATAGGTAATTGAGCAATGTAGTGGTTATGACCACATTAGTGACTATGTAACTACATGGAAACGGACCAAATTATGTTTGTGCCCTGTACAGTAAAATAGTGTTTTAGACGGCTAGCTGTAGTCTCGCTAAGTCCCGTGGGAATTCAGTTGTAGCAGGAGAAAGGTAAATAGCAGTGTGCATGTTGGAGGAGCGTAGTGTGTGAAGAGTGAAGATCGGAGTTGTTCACAAGGGAAGAAGCTTGGAGTTCGAAAAACAAGTGTTGATATACTGTGGAAAAGATATGGTTCGCGTTTGTGCCTTTCCGAATTGTGAACACTATTTTAAAAATCACTATTTTACTGTACAGGGCACAAACATAATTTGGTCCGTTTCCATGTAGTTACATAGTCACTAATATGGTCATAACCACTACGTTGCTCAATTACCTATTTTTGAGGGTGAAATAAAATACTAATTTTCGCGGCGAAGGCTTGAACGGTCTTCTGGAAGACATCCACCAGAACAGCGGGCTCTCGTTGGATTGTTATCGGCTGCGTGAAGCCAGGAGGGCGTGGAGGAGGCAGAAGCAGGGACGCCGGCCGGACCTGCTAGCCCGGCTAAGGAAACCACAACGATCGACATGGACAAGACTCCTACTCACCAATGCCAGATGGATTGCACACAAAATGGATATTTATGCTACAAATACACACGGAACTGCTGCTTGATGATTATTACCAAAGCCGGGCTGGACACACTCACTCATCCCAGACGGCAGCTAGCAGCTAACAGGGTAGGTGAATTTAAACAATGGCTAAGTTGCTAAACGCATCTTGTTGTCATGTAAGGGCCCTGTTCATGTTGCACAGACATTTTAATTGCATTTTAAGTCTGTTAAGAGGCACAAAGGCACTCTTTATGATATGCCCCCAAAACTGCCGTTTTAGCTAACTGGGAGCTCGGGGCATTAGCTGCAGTAGCATTATGTTGCTAGCACCAATTCGGCTCGTGTTTTTTGCTATAGACAGTACTCAAAAAAGTATAGAGATCAAGATTAACGTAAAAATTGTCCGGAGTTCTCCTTTAATAGACACTGTGAAGTTGGATCCTGTGTGTTATAATTTGAAACCTTTCTTACCTGAGACCTTCACCTGGAGCTGACTGTAGTTTTTGCTCAGTTGGTCGTATTCGTTCTTCATCCGTTCTTTTTCCAAAGTCACTAAAATATCTGGTGACAACAAAATAACAAACAGACCATCAACACCAAATCGTTCTGCTTTAAGGTATAGACAGAATTAAGTTATATATCCTGTGCGTAATGAAATATCACTCATTATTTCAAATTGGAATGTAGTTATTTGGTGTCTCTGTCCTTTAACATGTTGTATATGTTGAGGTGTTGTAAATAGAGGATCACTGACTTCTTAACTGAAGCATCAAGTGTGAACAAGAACCACAACCTCTGTTTTAGCGCCCGTCTCTTTAAGACCCCTCCTGTAAAAGCCCAGCCTGCTCTGATTGGCTTATTTAAAAAATACGGCACACGTTTACAAGAGATAGTTGTTAAGCCGTGGGCGGAGATCCTCAGGCAGGGGAAGTATATTCTAATGAGCCTGACTGTGACAGAGGAAGGGGAGTCAAATGTGAATAGCTTGTTGAATCGCATGTTTCCTCATCTAGGCAGCCGTGAAAAACAGGGTTGTGTTATTTCAAAGTTAGTGGGTTAGTAGACACTCCAAGTACTCAAATGTATATAACTGGAAAAGATTTTCATGATATTTCCCCTTTAAGATATGACCATTTGCATTAAAATAAAATACTCACAGCGAATGAAGAGTCCAGCCAATATCAGAAGATAAAGCCCTCCCAGAGTCACTGCAGTAGCTCTGAAACACCTTCTGTTGTTGGCTGCAGGGTTGTTTGGAGTGTGTGGTCCTACAGTGACCAAATACATCCAGAACATGTTTTACTATGTTTGAAGTTTGAACAATAA
>CM042330.1:2282146-2292146 GCA_023566125.1 Zingel zingel
TATGAGATTATTTATGCTTAATAGACACTGTGAAGTTGGATCCTGTGTGTTCTGATAATTTGAAACCTCAGTTGGTCGTATTCGTTCTGCATCCGTTCTTTTTCCAAAGTCACTAAAATACCACAACAAAGTAAGAAACAGACCCACAGCACTGTGTCATTCTGCTTTAAACTAAAGACAGAATTAAGGTACAGCCTGTGCTTAATGAAATATCAGTCATTATTTCAAACTGGAATGTTGTTATTGGTGTGTCTGTCCTTTAACCTGCCGTGTTTGTTGAGGTCATAACTATTAACTAATGGATAACTGACTTGTTAATTGAAGTATCAAGTATGAACCAGATATAAAAAGGCAGATCCAAAGTAATTTTGCCTAAATGAAAGAATCCGCATTATGAGAGTTAAATGTACACTGTGTAGTGTTTAAGTATTTTAGTAGCTTCATTCATAAATATGTCCTCATTGGTGTAAAATGACCTCTGTCGATGATCTGAGTTATCCTCGTAAGTGAAGAATTTCGTATCTGTATTTACATTGGACGGGCAAGTCCAAGGAGGCTTCCACGTCGTTCCACCATTTTCAACTATAATCGCTGAGAGGGACGTAGAGCACTAGCCGACCTGTCTAGCTAACCCGCAACACGTTTTCGTTCAGAGCCAGCGTCACGTGACTTAAAGCAGCTGAAACGGAGAAGGAGATCAGTAAGAGGCACTTGTCACCGCCCCGGCAACATTTGAAAGCCTATATTGCACTTTAGTTCATAATGGAGGATCGTACTTATGCCGAGCCACAGGAGAAGGAATCCTCGTCGCCAAAAAAGCGAAAAATGGAAGACATGTTGTCGTAGCTTCTCGGTACATAACGCCTACCGTAGATGCAACACGCATTTGAAAAAGCGAGGCGCTAGAGAGCTTTACTCGTTTTAATGCAAAATACAATTTCACCGCGAGACGGGAGACATTCCTACAGAGTGTACCTTTAACCTTTAGTAGCATAACATGTGACTGCATACTGTAGACAATTTGGGACATAAAAACCACAGTCTTTGTTGCGTGAAAAAAAATAATTCTTAAGTTCAGCCAAAGGCTTCTGTGGTGGGAATTTCTGTTAAACAAGGCTCACAAAGAAGAGTCTTTTGAGATTTAAAGGAGAACTCCGGGCAATTTTTACGTTAATTTTGATCGCTATACTTTTTTGAGTACTGTCTATAGCAAAAAACACGAGCCGAATTGGTGCTAGCAACATGGAGCTACTGCAGCTAATGCCCAGAGCTCCCAGTTAGCTAAAACGGCAGTTTTGGGGGCATATCATAAAGAGTGCCTTTGTGCCTCTTAACAGACACAAAATGCAATTAAAATGTCTGTGCAACATGAACAGGGCCCTTACATGACAACAAGAAGCGTTTTGAACTCAGACATTGTTTAAATTCACCTACCCTGTTAGCTGCTAGCTGCCGTCTGGGATGAGTGAGTGTGTCCAGCCCGGCTTTGGTAATAATCATCAAGCAGCAGTTCCGTGTGTATTTGTAACATAAATATCCATTTTGTGTGCAATCCATCTGGCGTTGGTGAGTAGGAGTCTTGTCCGTGTCGATCGTTGTGGTTTCCTTAGCCGGGCTAGCAGGTCCGGCCGGCGTCCCTGCTTCTGCCTCCTCCCCGCCCTCCTGGCTTCATGCAGCCGACAACAATCCAACGAGCGCCCGCTGGTCTGGTGGATGTCTTCCAGAAGACCGTTCAAGCCTTCGCCACGAAAATTGGTGTTTTATTTCACCCTCAAAAATAGGTAATTGAGCAATGTAGTGGTTATGACCACATTAGTGACTATGTAACTACATGGAAACGGACCAAATTATGTTTGTGCCCTGTACAGTAAAATAGTGATTTAAACGGCTAGCTGTAGTCTCGCTAAGTCCCGTGGGAATTCAGTTGTAGCAGGAGAAAGGTAAATAGCAGTGTGCATGTTGGAGGAGCGTAGTGTGTGAAAAGTGAAGATCGGAGTTGTTCACAAGGGAAGAAGCTTGGAGTTCGAAAAACAAGTGTTGATATACTGTGGAAAAGATATGGTTCGCGTTTGTGCCTTTCCGAATTGTGAACACTATTTTAAAAATCACTATTTTACTG
Source organism: Zingel zingel (assembly GCA_023566125.1). NCBI lineage: Eukaryota > Metazoa > Chordata > Actinopteri > Perciformes > Percidae > Zingel > Zingel zingel. The sequence goes on from CM042330.1 coordinate 2,284,266, forward strand.
TACAGGGCACAAACATAATTTGGTCCGTTTCCATGTAGTTACATAGTCACTAATGTGGTCATAACCACTACATTGCTCAATTACCTATTTTTGAGGGTGAAATAAAATACCAATTTTCGCGGCGAAGGCTTGAACGGTCTTCTGGAAGACATCCACCAGACCAGCGGGCGCTCGTTGGATTGTTGTCGGCTGCGTGAAGCCAGGAGGGCGGGGAGGAGGCAGAAGCAGGGACGCCGGCCGGACCTGCTAGCCCGGCTAAGGAAACCACAACGATCGACATGGACAAGACTCCTACTCACCAACGCCAGATGGATTGCACACAAAATGGATATTTATGCTACAAATACACACAGAACTGCTGCTTGATGATTATTACCAAAGCCGGGCTGGACACACTCACTCATCCCAGACGGCAGCTAGCAGCTAACAGGGTAGGTGAATTTAAACAATGGCTAAGTTGCTAAACGCATCTTGTTGTCATGTAAGGGCCCTGTTCATGTTGCACAGACATTTTAATTGCATTTTAAGTCTGTTAAGAGGCACAAAGGCACTCTTTATGATATGCCCCCAAAACTGCCGTTTTAGCTAACTGGGAGCTCGGGGCATTAGCTGCAGTAGCATTATGTTGCTAGCACCAATTCGGCTCGTGTTTTTTGCTATAGACAGTACTCAAAAAAGTATAGAGATCAAAATTAATGTAAAAATTGCCCGGAGTTCTCCTTTAATAGACACTGTGAAGTTGGATCCTGTGTGTTATAATTTGAAACCTTTCTTACCTGAGACCTTCACCTGGAGCTGACTGTAGTTTTTGCTCAGTTGGTCGTATTCGTTCTGCATCCGTTCTTTTTCCAAAGTCACTAAAATATCTGGTGACAACAAAATAACAAACAGACCATCAACACCAAATCGTTCTGCTTTAAGGTATAGACAGAATTAAGTTATATATCCTGTGCGTAATGAAATATCACTCATTATTTCAAATTGGAATGTAGTTATTTGGTGTCTCTGTCCTTTAACATGTTGTATATGTTGAGGTGTTGTAAATAGTAAATAGAGGATCACTGACTTCTTAACTGAAGCATCAAGTATGAACAAGAACTACAACCTCTGTTTTAGCGCCTGTCTCTTTAAGACCTCTCCTGTAAAAGCCCAGCCTGCTCTGATTGGCTTATTTAAAAAATACGGCACACGTTTACAAGAGATAGTTGTTAAGCCGTGGGCGGAGATCCTCAGGCAGGGGAAGTATATTCTAATGAGCCTGACTGTGACAGAGGAAGGGGAGTCAAATGTGAATAGCTTGTTGAATCGCATGTTTCCTCATCAAGGCAGCCGTGAAAAACAGGGTTGTGTTATTTCAAAGTTAGTGGGTTAGTAGACACTCCGAGTACTCAAATGTATATAACTGGAAAAGATTTTCATGATATTTCCCCTTTAAGATATGACCATTTGCATTAAAATAAAATACTCACAGCGAATGAAGAGTCCAGCCAATATCAGACGATAAAGCCCTCCCAGAGTCACTGCAGTAGCTCTGAAACACCTTCTGTTGTTGGCTGCAGGGTTGTTTGGAGTGTGTGGTCCTACAGAGTCAAATTACATCCAGAACATGCTTTATTATGTTTGAAGTTTGAACAATAAGACTGACTCGAGAGGCACCAGATTACAGCACCAGGACACCTGATAATGACCCAGAGGTAATGGTGACCAATGGTGGATTGATTAATTGTGAATTATTATTCAGTATCTAACTGTTATAAAGCCACACGTACACTGAGATGAACTTCCCCTTTACAACAATCATCATTTCAGACTTACTGGCTCTTTGTGGCCCGAGATCAGCGTGATGCTCTTCATCCTCTAAGATCTCCACCTGACTCTCCTCTTCCTCTCCGCTGTTCTCTTGGATGTTTCTGTTATATCTCACATTCAGGTTCAAACGTGGCGCAGCGACAGTATCTGCAGACATCTTGACGAACTAAAAACTGAACTGAACGTATTCTCCGTCTCACTGTCTGTCTTTAAGTTGGTCACTCCTTTAACACAGGAAGTGGCTGCAGCACAATCCACTGAGACAGATGCACATCCTAATACATTTGTTACTGTTAGACAAAAAGTCCCACTTAACTTAAAATATGACTCAATTGCAGCATTCAGTTAATTGGGAATTAGAATTATCAAACCCTTTAGATAAACTTTATAAAAGTATCTTAAAGTAAAGCTGTTTCTGCCTGACTGTAAAATTGAGGAAGTAAACATATCTGTTTATAGCTGTATTCACACCTCTCTGACAGAGGAACTGTTGTTGGACCGGACACTTATTTTTGTTCTGTCTTTTAGTGGAAGTGAAGTTTAGGTGTGAATTTGAATGTTTCAGTGAAATAAACAAAAGAGATGATAGACCCTTCCTTACTGACACACAACCAGGGTCTGTGATAATTACCTGAAGTTCAGCTGGATGGAATAAAGAATAAGCTCTGCTACATGCACAGCTAGTAACACACAGAGAGCAGCTCATAGATGCAAAACAGAGTAGAGGAGCACAGACAAACAGATCTGAGATGAGTGACCAATGTTGCAAGTCTTCCATATGTAAGGAAGAGTAGTAAGCTGAAGTGTTGTAGTTGTAACTGAACCTAAAATGCACAAGATATTTCTCTTGTGGCTCTCTTTGTCAGTTACAGCTCCAGGTGCATTACCACCACCATCTGGACTGGAGTAGTACTGACTCTGACTTGCATGTAGCTCTGGAAAACTGACTGACTGCAATCAGATTAGTGACGTGGCTAACAGAGACTCATACACCGTATGTGGCGAGGTGTTAAGGAACCTTTTGCATCTAAATTCCATCCGGGTATAAGAGACTTGAAATGACAAGTGTAAATGAGACTATGGTTAAGAATTGGGAAATAACTTTATCACAGTAAAGCCAACAGTTATCGTTGGGTTTAGAGTAGGGTTGGGTACCGAACTCAGAACTTTATAGGGTACCAACCGAATTACGTTGGTAAAACTGAAGACGGATTCATGTTAAATCAATCAGTGCCAACTTTCGGTACTTTAGAGCACGTACGTGAGCACGAGTGTCTCCACCTTCTCTCCATGTTGAAACAGAGAGCGAGGCTCAGCTTCCAACACACACAGAGCTGCAGTGCAGACGGAGCAAACTACGTCACCTCTGCAGCTTCATATTCATACGCAGTGAGTCACGGAAATGTTGTTGCAAGTGTGGTTACACTTTTCCAAACTCCACACAGACAGCGTTTACCGCAATATAGTATAATCACGAGCCAAAAAGCAGCCGTAGTGCTGTAAACGTTACACTTCCTCTGAGACAGACAGGCACAGCAGTGTTCTCTATGCCCTGGTGACAGACTGACAGGCTGGAGGTCGTAGGGCAAGGCATCTTTATTTCTATAGCACATTTCAGCAACAAGGCAATTCAAAACGCTTTACATCAAACATTAAAGAGCAATTAAAAACTTTCATGAAAGAGATACAATTAAACTGGTTAAAATAGAATAAGATACAAATAAAAGAGTAATACTTCAGTGCAGTGTGGTCCCTCGTGTTGAAGTTGGACAGGCAGACATTACACAGGCTGAAGAGACGTAACATTAATCTCAATGCATGTTTAACTCTCCTGGTGGAGCTTCTTACTGGCAGCTGGAAATTAGCAGCTGACTGCACGTTTATCAAAGGAAACACAGGAACAATTTCTAACTAACTGATTACAAACGTTATAAACTACTACATAAACCAAGGTAAAGACAACCTGTTAATCCATGTTTTTATTAGCTTGTATTATAATAATCCTGCAGGACTACAGAGTAAGTACACATGCCTTCTAACCAGATTGTGCTCTATGAAGGGCAGAGGAACAATATCTCTGTAATCCAGGTTATTTAGCAACACAGAATAACCAGCTGAGCAAAGGTTAAAGAATTGGTCTGATTTAACAAAGCTGATCAAACACTACACACTCCTCTGTCATCAAAGAGTTCAGATAATCTTCTTCTCACAGATCCAGCTCTTATATTCATTATAATATTCATGTGTCCATTTTCCTTGATTGCAGCATGTAGCATGGTAACCGTCATTATGAGGCAGTCCTTCTGCCCAGAACCTGTCAGACAAATGAAATGTTGTTCTTTTATCAAACGGCTGAAACTCCTGATTATTAGTTTCAAGTAAACTGTTGAATTCCACTTCAAATATTTATTTTATCTGTAATTAATACAATTAATTTATAAACTCCTTTTAAGATTCAGTTTAGTAAATCGATGTAATCTGTAACGCCTTCCAATGAAATATTGAATCCTTGTTCAGAACTCCAATATCTCCTTTTACAGTCATTTAAGATATTTGCACTTACAGGAATTATCCCCAATAATCAAGGTATTATGGGTTATCTGTTATCTAACACCAAGATGGCGTCCTTTCATTGTGTTCTGCCCCTACTGTCTCTTTTCATAAACTCAGCAGCCTGTCCCATATAGACTTTACATTGTGATTAAGTCACACACATTAGACTAAAGAAGATTTTCAGGTCTCTGAAAGTTTGACTACTATAAATCTTCATGAGGTAAGACTTCAGTATTCATTTATAATGGTTACTGGGGGACCTTTAGTTGCAGCTCCTCAGTTGGCCTCTGACACAAATGGGTGTCAAAGCTGACTCTACGCCACGTCTCTCCAGCTTCATGTTAACACGTCATCCATGGGACTGATGCTCATATTTAGCTATGCAGCATTTCTCTAACAATAGACTAATATAAAAGAAATCCCTCTCAATCATCTCATACTGTGTGGTGGTGTCTGTATCTGCATAGACCCTGTCTGGTTTTTCTCTTTTCTTATTTTATTGTGTGTCGTGGGAGCTCTCTCTCTCTCTCTCTCTCTCTCTCTCTGTCTCTCTGTCTCTCTGTCTCTCTCTCTCTTTTCTGTCTCTGTCTCTCTCTCTCTCTCACTCTCTTTCTCTCTCTCTCTACAAACACTCAGCATCCTTCTATTTAAAACATACTTGTTTTTAAGTAACAAATAGTGACCATGATGGAATTGTGATAGAAACCAAAAACCTTTAAACTGTCTCACGTTTCTGTCAGCGGTGATCCGTCCACCCATTCGTATTTCCATTCCCATCCCTGTTCTTTGTTTATTTCCCGTAGACCAATCCAGGACTCTCCATCCTTACTCAGCTCAGAGACAAACTCCTAGTAGTTGACGAGAGACAACAATCATTTCTCTGTTCACAGTTCAGCATTTCCGTTGTAGTAAAGTCATCGTGTGGCTTCATCAGCCACAACAAACACAAGAGGGATCCCTCGGTCCACCACACACTGAGGACTGGACCCAACAGCATGACAGCAAACACACATTAGTAATGGAGGAAAGTGAAGAAAGACATTTATACTCAGCAGAGGAACAGAGAACGCATGAGGAAGTGCACATTTACTGCTTAAGACAGTTAACATTCATTTTATCAGAATGCATTTTAAAAAGGAAAATAAACATTTCTAGGGTTTTTCCAAACATTTTAACTTCTGTTAATATTTAAACATTTCCGTTGAATGTCTTTTTCTCTAAAATCACTCAGAAACAAACACACTCACCTGTTCCTCTTCATTATTTATGATGAGCAGATCTGCTCCTCTCTGCTGACAGTCAGCTCTGCTTTCATACCAGGTTTTAAACCCATTAGTTTTGAAGTAACAACTGCTTCTAAATCTCGTCCATCCGTCAGGACACCGCTTCTCTTAACGTCAAACAAATGTCAAATGAATAAGACTCGTTAATCGTTATAATTAACAGTTTAGTTAAAGATCTTTCTTGCCTCTGCCACGTTTCCCTTTCATGTTCTGTAAATAATTTGTAAATAGTTTCTCCCAGGTTTTATATCTCAAGTGACTTTGAAATATTTACATCATCAATGAAAAAGTTCAACGGCATTAAACAGTTACAATTAAAAGTAAAGACACAGTCACGCCATATCATGTTAATTGGTAAAATACAGGAGTTTTCTCTTTTTAATCTTTTCTCACCTTCATTTCTGTCCTTCAGCTTCTTTACTTCATCCTGTAACTGACTGTTATTTACACTCAGTGTTTGGTAGCTGCTCTGTAACTGAATGTTATTTACACTCAGTGTTTGGTAGCTGCTCTGTAACTGACTGTTATTTACACTCAGTGTTTGGTAGCTGCTCTGTAACTGACTGTTGTTGACTGATATCTCTGGAGAAAAACACCAATAGAAACAAGTAAGACAATATGAGATTATTTATGCTTAATAGACTGTGAAGTTGGATCCTGTGTGTTATAATTTGAAACCTTTCTTACCTGAAACCTTCACCTGGAGCTGACTGTAGTTTTTGCTCAGTTGGTCGTATTCGTTCTGCATCCGTTCTTTTTCCAAAGTAACTAAAATATCTGGTGATAACAAAATAACAAACAGACCAACAATACCAAATCGTTCTGCTTTAAGGTATAGACAGAATTAAGTTATATATCCTGTGCGTAATGAAATATCACTCATTATTTCAAATTGGAATGTAGTTATTTGGTGTCTCTGTCCTTTAACATGTTGTATATGTTGAGGTGTTGTAAATAGTAAATAGAGGATCACTGACTTCTTAACTGAAGCATCAAGTGTGAACAAGAACCACAACCTCTGTTTTAGCGCCTGTCTCTTTAAGACCCCTCCTGTAACAGCCCAGCCTGCTCTGATTGGCTTATTCAAAAAATACGGCACACGTTTACAAGAGATAGTTGTTAAGCCGTGGGCGGAGATACTCAGACAGGGGAAGTATATTCTAATGAGCCTGACTGTGACAGAGGAAGGGGAGTCAAATGTGAATAGCTTGTTGAATCGCATGTTTCCTCATCTAGGCAGCCGTGAAAAACAGGGTTGTGTTATTTCAAAGTTAGTGGGTTAGTAGACACTCCAAGTACTCAAATGTATATAACTGGAAAAGATTTTCATGATATTTCCCCTTTAAGATATGACCATTTGCATTAAAATAAAATACTCACAGCGAATGAAGAGTCCTGCCAATATCAGAAGATAAAACCCTCCCAGAGTCACTGCAGTAGCTCTGAAACACCTTCTGTTGTTGGCTGCAGGGTTGTTTGGAGTGTGTGGTCCTACAGAGACCAAATACATCCAGAACATGTTTTACTATGTTTGAAGTTTGAACAATAAGACTGACTCGATAGGCACCAGATTACAGCACCAGAACACCTGATAATGACCTAGAGTTAATGGTGACCAATGGTGGATTGATTGATTAATTGTGAATTATTATTCAGTATCTAACTGTTATAAAGCCACATGTACACTGAGATGAACTTCCCCTTTACAACAATCATCATTTCAGACTTACTGGCTCTTTGTGGCCCGAGATCAGCGTGATGCTCTTCATCCTCTAAGATCTCCACCTGACTCTCCTCTTCCTCTGCGCTGTTCTCTTGAACGTTTCTGTTATATCTCACATTCAGGCTCAAACGTGGCGCAGCGACAGTATCTGCAGACATCTTGACAAACTAAAAACTGAACTGAACGTATTCTCCGTCTCACTGTCTGTCTTTAAGTTGGTCACTCCTTTAACACAGGAAGTGGCTGCAGCACAAACCAATAGGACTGATGCACATCCTAATACATTTGTTACTGTTAGATGAAAAGTCCCACTTAACTTAAAATATGACTCAATTGCAGCATTCAGTTAATTGGGAATTATAATCATTAAACCCTTTAGATAAACTTAATAAAAGTATCTTAAAGTAAAGCGTTTCTGCCTGACTGTAAAATTGAGGAAATAAGCATATGTGTGCATAGCTGTATTAACATATCTCTGACAGAGGAACTGTTGTTGGACCGGACACTTATTTT
>CM042330.1:2297146-2339646 GCA_023566125.1 Zingel zingel
TTTGAAATCCTATATTGCACTTTAGTTCATAATGGAGGATCGTACTTATGCCGAGCCACAGGAGAAGGAATCCTCGTCGCCAAAAAAGCGAAAATTGGAAGACGTGTTGTCGTAGCTTCTCATAAAATAGTGTTTTAGACGGCTAGCTGTAGTCTCGCTAAGTCCCGTGGGAATTCAGTTGTAGCAGGAGAAAGGTAAATAGCAGTGTGCATGTTGGAGGAGCGTAGTGTGTGAAGAGTGAAGATCGGAGTTGTTCACAAGGGAAGAAGCTTGGAGTTCGAAAAACAAGTGTTGATATACTGTGGAAAAGATATGGTTCGCGTTTGTGCCTTTCCGAAATGTGAACACTATTTTAAAAATCACTATTTTACTGTACAGGGCACAAACATAATTTGGTCCGTTTCCATGTAGTTACATAGTCACTAATATGGTCATAACCACTACATTGCTCAATTACCTATTTTTGAGGGTGAAATAAAATACCAATTTTCGCGGCGAAGGCTTGAATGGTCTTCTGGAAGACAGCCACCAGACCAGCGGGCGCTCGTTGGATTGTTGTCGGCTGCCTGAAGCCAGGAGGGCGGGGAGGAGGCAGAAGCAGGGACGCCGGCCGGACCTGCTAGCCCGGCTAAAGAAACCACAACGATCGACACGGACAAGACTCCTACTCACCAATGCCAGATGGATTGCACACAAAATGGATATTTATGCTTCAAATACACACAGAACTGCTGCTTGATGATTATTACCAAAGCCGGGCTGGACACGCTCACTCATCAGACGGCAGCTAGCAGCTAACAGGGTAGGTGAATTTAAACAATGGCTAAGTTGCTAAACGCATCTTGTTGTCATGTAAGGGCCCTGTTCATGTTGCACAGACATTTTAATTGCATTTTGAGTCTGTTAAGAGGCACAAAGGCACTCTTTATGATATGCCCCCAAAACTGCCGTTTTAGCTAACTGGGAGCTCTGGGCATTAGCTGCAGTAGCTCCATGTTGCTAGCACCACTTCGGCTCGTGTTTTTTCTATAGACAGTACTCAAAAAAGTATAGCGATCAAAATTAACGTAAAAATTGCCCGGAGTTCTCCTTTAATGTCACGTTTTCACTGGCAACAGTCAACGTTCGACCAAGTCTCAAGCAGAGTGTGCCAAGAACTTTGTCTTACAGGCAGTTTATATTCACTCAATCTGAACGCCTCCCTGAGTGGGAAACTGAAGCTAATTGTTCCTTAATCAGACAACCTGCAGCTTCAACCTTTTGATGTGATAGCCTACATTGGACACTCAAGTTTGAAGATAATGTTTTCTGCTTGCTAACAATCACAGAACAATCCAGGCTTTACCTTTACAGACATTAACATTTTTATTTTTTCAATCAGCTTCATTGGTGCGAGTACGGGTAAAAAGTAGTGTAACGCTGCTACTGAAAATTTGGTAACAAACGTAGTTCCTTTTTCAATTCAGCGCAACATTACTTTTCCCAGGGACAGATTTGACAGCGACACTGCCTTCTCAGCTGCTTACAAGCTCCACACGGGACGTGACAGAGGCTGGTAGCAGAGCGATCATGGCAAGCGATCATGGCAAGCGATCATGGCAAGCGAGAAGCAGCCAACGCTAACTTTTGAGAGCTTTTTAAGCTTGATGGCTTTTTGCTGGACGGAGCCAGGCAGACACAAAGCTGACAACCTCCCAGATGGACGCGGTAGAGACGGCCTCATACATACACACAGCGGAGCGCTGTGGACTTGTCGGTCGCACGTACACGCAAGGATTTCCAGAAAAGAGGCTGCATGTGTCTACGACAATGCACGGACCATCGTGGCTGCACGACCGGTACAAGTCGATACAGACATTACATAGTATACACTAACACCGTGTAACGCCGATGACCTGCTGATGTGCATTCAACCCGCGCTGGACTGGTTCATAATGACTCAGCCGTCCCTCTGTGAGGAGAGAATCCAGCCTGCAGTGGAGTTCAGACACTTCACTGATACACCAGAGATCGGCTTTATGGTCAAAGATAGTTTTTGTATAATTAACTTCAGTCTCTGCCAGAGACGCCTGCTTTTAAAAGTAACGTAAAAGTAACGAGTAAAGTAAAAAGTTACTTTCCATAGGGGGTAACTAAGTAAAGTAAAAGATTACTTTTTTAAAAGTAATTTCCCCAACACTGGTCATGGTAGTCAAATGTTGTGTGGCTAAAGCTTCTCCTGTTAACAGAATAAAGACTGGATTTTGTCCCCCTATTTCCATCCATCCGTCCATTCGAATTGTGTTAGTAAGGGATCGCTTTACAGGCAATATGGACATTAGGAATGATTACAGCGAACAATAACTATTTCAGCATACATATTTTATGGCAGTAAAAACCTGAATCTGTTCTTTAGACCTTATCTGTATTTGGTGTAGTTGTTTAGTGTATTTTATCTTACAGTATACGGATAAGAGGATGATTCCAGTCATCATCAGAAAGCAGATCACTGCCAGACAGAGAGCTGCAGCCCTGAAAGTCTTCCGTTGGACGGCTGGAGGATGTCTCTCAGTGTCTGGTCCTGAAGTGGTAAAGGACACAGAGAGCAAGGTTAATTACAGGGAAACGTGTCTTTGTTATCATAATTCCTATCATTCACGTTAGAAAAAAACTTTTACTCAGTAGCATTATGGCTCGAATAATATTAGAATATTTAATGCTCAACTGCAGACTGTTAAATATGTACTACACTACTCAGGTTTATCCATTGTCAATGCCACTACAAGCATGTGGTTGTTGTTACATGTTCTGTCCACTAGAGGGACTTAGCCAGGCCAGGCTAACTAACATTAGCCTGGCCTTGAGGGGACCTGCAGGCACCTTTGTTTGCATTCATTTTCCACCATGAGCGCACAGCGACAAACACAAATCAACAGAGAACTCTGTAATGAAACATTATCTAGGCTGAACAACTTTGCCAGACAAGTTGGGCTCAATATCAACACCTCCAAAAGACAAGTGATGTGTGTCAACTCCATCCCCACAGCACCCATCCTTATTAATGAGGAACCACTTGAGTTTGTGGAAGATTTCATCTGGGAAGTCTCATCAGTAAGGACAGCGGGGCATCTAAAGATATTAAAGCAAGGCTGGGAAAGGCTCAGGGTGCCTTCTCCCAACTCCGTCCCATCTGGGGATCAAAACAATACAGCCTTAATACGAAGATGCTCCTATATAACTGCAATGTAAAGTATGTTCTGCTGTACGGTTCAGAGATCTGGCGAGTTGTCAAAACAGACATGAGGAGAATGGAAGTGTTCGATAATGGATGCCTCCAACGAATATGCCAAAATCTTTTGGCCTAATAAGATCTTCAGATTTCAACAATGAACTGTACAAGAAAACAGGAAGCCGGAGCATCACCAAGGAGATCACGCACAGACGCCTGAGATGGCTGGGACACGTGTTGAGGATGGAGCAGGACAGCGTCACAAAAGTCGCCCTAAGATGGACACCACCTGGCAAATGAAGACCTGGGAGGCCCAAAACCACCTGGCGCAGAACTGTGAATCAAGAGCTAAAGCTGCCATGGGGCGAGGCCCAACATGCTGCCAGGCACCCAATGCAATGGAGAGGGCTCATTGAAGCCTGACGTCCCATAGGGGACGAAGAGGAGTAAAGTAGTGAAGCGGCATTGTTGTAAAGGCTAACGGTGCTCGGTTAGCACAATGACATGTTAGAAAGCATAGCCGAAACGATTTGGCATAAACTAGGTAAGTAACAAATGATGCTAACTGCATTAATAACCAAGCCAAACAGTGCTGTCTCTACTATTTTAGTGATTTATAAGCAATCTGTTTCCTGCAGATTGTCACGTTACTGAGAATACAGCTATTAGAAGGTAATATATGAAGTCAAAGCTAACTCTGACAGCTGTAGGGCAGCTAACATTACCTTTAGCTTCTCCATGAAGCTCCCAGCTAAGCGAATGTTACTATACCTGAAGTTAGAAAACAAGAACGAGCTGCTAACGTAAGCACTTTAGCTTGGTGAATGTCGATTTTAAAGTCATGTTAAAACTATTTCCCGTCCTTCTTACGATTTGCAGCCGCAGCCTGTCACTCCCCCTTGTACGAACTTTACTCGGTACCCAACGTTAGCTCCGTAATGTACCAACGTTTCTCGGTACGTAATGTTATCTTAGACACATGCGGGTAAGCCAAGGCGAGAAGAGGGAGATTAGCTAACGTTAGCCAACATTTATAAAAAAATTCTAGAGTAATTTCAGCATACGCATAGTATTGATTTTTTTTACTATTGTTTAAAATATTATTATATAATAATACATTACACTAATGTTGAGTTATAATGGAATATTTAATTGCACAACTGACAACAAAAAGCTGCATCATAGTGACTTTGCTTCCTCTCGCTACGGTCTCTCTCTCTTTATTTGGCTCTGCATTGCTAATGATATTCAACAGATCTTGTCACGCTGCACTTCCCTTTTTTCTGTCACGGGGTTGCTTTTTGCACTTTGTTGTAAAGCTATATTTACCGGAGTTGATGCATCCTCCGGTCTCAGAAAGGACACGAATTGGGCAACGTTCCCCCCAAAAACGATATATTGAATCCAGTGTGTTTCTTTTAAAAGCATCCCAACACCTGAAAATGAGTCCTCTACCCAGAGAGCGTTGGTACTTTCTTTTAACATAAAACAATTAACTAACTACAGGAAACAGTTGCAAAACATAAGCGTTCATACTTTACATGTGGAGACAAACAAAGATGGGCGGCAGTTCCTTGCGATTTGAAAGTTGAGAGTAACAAACTGAACTGAAAAAGTAGCGTTTACACATCGGTCCAACATGATTTGAATGGACACCCACGCACAAACAGATCAGCATGAGTATTATATTGATATGTTATAATGTGTCACTTACCTCCTCCGTGTGACTGATTATCAGTGTGATAATCTCTGATAGCGTCGGTGCTCTCGTATATTACCACCTCCCTTTCCTCCCACTCTCCTTTGTCTTCCTGCACATTTCTGTTGTATCTCACCTTCTTTGACATATCTGGTTTGGCATAAATATCTTCGGACATCTTGAGACAATCAAACCGTAGCTTCACTTCACTTCACTTACTGCTTACCGCGCTGTGTAGACCGGTCACAATGCTGCTGGAAAACTTTGGTATATATTCATTTAGTGACGTACAGTAACATCCGCTACTGATGCTGCTGCCACTGTTTCTCAGAAAGTAAAGAACATTAAGGAAGTAACAGCACATACCACACACACACACACACACACATACACACACACACACACCCACACCCACACACACACACAAACACACACACACACACACACACACACACACACACACACACACACACACACACACACACACACACACCCACACAACCCTTATTAATTTGATATATTTGAATAAAAACAGTAACTCCAGTCCGGTGGTTTTCTTAACTTCAGCGAGGACACTGCATTGTCCAATATTTGGATTTATTTTATGAAACCATTTATAAGTTATAAATGCATTTGAGTAAAACTGTAAAATGTATAAATAGCATTCATTCACAGCTTAGTTAAACGCTTTCACACCCCATCCAGCCACACAGCAGTTCAACAGTTTGGCCAAAACAGGAAATGCGTCTTTCTGTTGCCTTAACTGAAACGTTGTCATTATTAATGAAGTTAATATTTGACAATTGATGAATTAAAATGGATATCCTGCTCTGGAACAAGGTATTAGTCAATCTGTGTCATCATCTGTCACGATCTGTTAGAGAGGTAAGTAGCGAGGCTTGGACCCAAATGTAGTTCAGTTCAGAGTTGAGAATTTATTAACAAGAAAACTACAACAAAAGGTGTCCAGAAACTGGCAGAGCCAAAATAAGTTCCAAAAAAAGAAATCACAGGGAACAGGGAAACCACAACTCAACCACCAACAGTACACAATGACCCAACAACAAAGGAAACACAGAGAAATGGGCAGTGGTGGCCTAAAGGTTAGAGGTTAGAGAAGCGAGCTTGTGACCGGGAGGTCACAGACCAACCGAGGTTCAATCCCCAGACCGACAGGATAAAATCTGGGTGGGGTATCTGGAAAGTGAAAAGAGCAGCGCCTCATTACCACCACTGAGGTGCTCTTGAGCAAGGCCCTTAACCCCCAACCACTCCAGTGGAGCTGCTCAGTCGCCAGCAGATCAGACTGTGGTTGTACTGGGCAGCTTCCAGGTATGAATGTGGAACTGGGTGAATGTGATCAGGGCGTTCCTGCAAAAGAGAGGCTGCCTCTCAGTGAACCTGCCCTGAATAAATAAAGGTTAAATAAAAAAAAAAAAATAAAAAAAGAAATGAGGGTTAACAATGGACAGGTGACACCTGGGAAACAGGTGAAAGACAGCAGACAATCACAAAGGCGGGAAAACCAAAAGACAGGAAGTAAAACAAGACAACACAAGGGATAACAGAGAACCTTCAACATAAAACAGGAAACAGAAAACATGAAACCAACTAGACACAGGGACCCTGTGAAGTTAATATTTGACAATTGATGAATTAAAATGGATATCCTGCTCTGGAACAAGGTATTAGACAATCTGTCTGTCAATCCATGATTCAACAGTAACAGACTTCCACAACTGTAGGGCTCAATTCCCTAAAAATGATTGTGGTGACACCCTGATGTTTTTGTTACTGCCACCATCAGGCCAAATCTCCCAATGATGCAAAGAAACACTAACATGTGACCAATTGGCCTGTAGTCTGCCGTTTTGAAGCCAGGAGTTAGCATTTTGGCTATCGCCATCTTGGTATTCTGGAGCCAGAATGACGCATCTCTGCCAGTGTTGTGTATGGTTACGATGCTAAGCTAAGCGCTAAAGAGGGAAAGTCGCCGACTTCTACGGACTGATCTGAGTCATCCAGTAGAGTTTTGCTGGTATGTAAACGTTGACTTCAGCGTACTGGCGACATTCATCTGAATGTACGACAGTACAGAAAATCCACAAACTTTCCCTTAAGCTAATGCTAACATTAGCTAGCTAGCTTGGTTGGCAGAACACTGAAGAAGACATTTTTAGGGGACCAAAATGTTCCACTTAACTGATGACGTGAAAACACATAGTGAGAGGGTCAAAGTGTAACAGCAAAAAGCTATATTTTAATGTCCACGGTGTTAGCATGGCTAGCATCGCTAAGCCTCTGTCCTGACTGACAGGTCCTAATGCATCCCCTGCTTTATCGTCTATTTTAAAATAAATGGGACTATAAAATATCAAATGAACATCATGCTGTGTTGAAGAAGACTTGAAACTAGCGATTGAGACCATGAACTCATTATGAGAATGTTTACTGCGGTTACAAATGAAGTGAGAAATAGGCTCATTTTCTCATAGAGAGGAGACACACCAGCCCGATAATCGGCCGTCAGACCGTCTGGCGAGGTCGGTGACTCGAGTCTGTTCGGTGTGTCCCGTGCCGTCGGCCGTCCGAGGAGCCGTCGGCCTTCATTTGGGCCGACCCGACATGTTCAGTCGGAGACAGGGCAGTCGGGACTCACCCGGAAACGGGGAGTGGATGAGCCTCTCAAAATCTGACGAGACTCTTTTAACCTGACCTTTGTTGATCTGAAATGAAGACAGATTCAGCGACTGCACGGCCTATTCCTCTCTTAACATGTTCTCAGGAACACGTTACGGTGAACTATTTTAGTCCAATATGAGATCGGATTCTGAACGAGCCGCCATGACAGTCTGGCTGTGAATTTCCGGAAAAAAAGAACCACGTGACGCGTTCGTCCAATCAGCTGCCGGTTTTCATTTTCTGGGAAATAATCAGACTGTTAATGGAAACAATACAGAGCAGCGCCGCCTGCTGCTATGGAGACGTATTACGCTCAAGTCAGCGTCGGCTCAGTGAGTTCTGAGGCACTTTTTGGACCTCGGGGACCCGACTGATCAGTCCGACTGGCTTTTCTGCCGAATGTCGGCCCGTCTGGCTGGTGTGTCAGGGCCCGTAGACGTCTGTAGAAACAGACTTAATTTTGGAGCCAATGCAGTCGCCCCCTGCTGGAAATTAGAGAGAATACAGCTTTAAGTAACTTCATCTTTGGCCTCACTTTTTTAGGCCTGGAGGTTTTGTCCATCATCTTTTCAGGCTATTATACAAACAGGTCATTACAGTTCAACTATTACATTGTTTCCCACATTTGGTTGTAGTTGCTGCAGAAAATCAGTGGTTTAAGAAGTAACAGTCCAACAAATCCAGTGAGAATTAGACTCATTTTCTAATAGACTAACTAACCCTTTTTTTTTTGGGCCAGTGGAGTCGCCCCCTGGTGGAAATGTGAGAGAATGCCGGTCTAAGGCACTCTAGCAATGGCAAAGTTGACGCTTGGTCCGTATGTATGTTTCTTCTTATATTATGGACCACTTTGGCCTTTTTGTACATCTACATTTTTAATTTTTAGAGTAACACAGCACAGTTCATTGTCTCATATTTGCCTTTATTATGAAGTTTTCAACAAGTACCAATAGATAAGAGAAGAAGAAATATCCTTGTCATGATTCAAACCCATTACATAATCATTACATATCATACCTAATAAATATGTCTCTCACAAATCCATCTTTTCAATCCATTATTGGAATAGTTCCAATTTCCGTCCCGATCCATATATGCTGTGGATCCCTTCACGGGGTTTACATTCACGCCTGTCAGCCAGGACCTGTAGAACAAGCACTATCGTTAAGGTTAAAAGCCACAAAACGAGAGATTATTGTTATGACAATGCAGTTATTGTGGTTGGAAACTCATGAAAATAATCCAGGACTGACACTTAAGGTTTATATTTAGTTTATTATGTCTTTTAACTAGTATGTAGTATATGTTTTGGTCATTTGTCTCTATTTTGAAGAGGGCATCCCACAGGAGGATTATTGTGAGCATGTTGGTGCCCCTATGTGGTCGAGCAGTAGACTGCAAGTTCATTATCATGAGCTGTCAAGAGCCAAGATGAGTTCCTTTAACCTCTTTTGACTTTTTAAATATGAGCCAAAATTCAAGGTCCGAAAGCTTTGGTGGCACAAAGCATTTAACATTCAGTTCTTCAGAATCAGATTGTGTGCAGAGAGAGTGGTTATTACAAAGTAATCTTTCAGCCCAACAGCTAAACGCTACACACATCATGTGGCTTCGATATCATCTTAAAACCATGTGTTGAATCGTTTATAGATTATCTTTCAGGAAATGCTCATTTTAAATGAAAATGCTAACGTTATTATTGTCTTAATACATTATTATTGTCTTAATACTAGGGCTGTCAGCGTTAACGCGTTAATGTAATTAAGGGCCGACGCGATGCGATACATTTTTAAAATTTATTTTACACTTCCCTCTTTGCGTCGTGCCTAACGGCTACTATTTTGACCCTTTGGCGCTGCCGTACTTCTTCTTAACACATCTTCTGCCGCAGAATGCAGGCAGTCTGCCGCCATGGAGAAAGACAGCAGCAACACACTTCTGAATGGCTCTTTTCTTTTAAAAATAACTCCCGGACGGCTCAGCAGACAAGTCTAAAGCCATATGCACATTGTGTAAAGCCTAAGCATAGTAGTACAGTTAACGTGATACTAGACCACCGGCCCTTGGGTGGCGGGGAAGAGATGAATGTTCGGACATAAGACGAACGGGTTCGCCGACAACCGGATGCCAGGACTCTCAGAGTGACTGCAAGTCTCTCTTGTGAACTTACCGGGTTAAGATGAGTTCTTTTGGTGAATGAAAGGCTTGATCCGACCAAGTAGGTCATCCAATCAAATCGAAGCATGTGCAATGCAATGCTGCTGCCATTTCTGCTGTTGTATACTTTTTTTCTTCTTCTAGTCTGTAAAAAGAGCAACGTCGGTAGCCGTTGCTCATTAGCGCCACCTCTGTTCAGGAGAAGACTGTAACTAGTGTCGCGAGCACCAGCGCGGGTATAAATAGTCACGGTGATTTCATGACGTCACATTTGTACGCGCCAGCTTGGTTACCTTAAAACACGCTTTGGTTTGACCAGCGGTGGCCGGAGCGGTGGCCGGAGCGGTGGCCGGAGCGGTGGCCGGAGCGGGCAGCAGCGGTGGCCGTAGAGGGCAGCGGCGGTGGCCGTAGAGGGCAGCGGCTGGAGCAGGCGATCACGGGGGGGACATCCTCAGCGGTGAAATGCGAACGGGGGCTGGATTATAACCTAGCTAGGTGGAAAGCTAACGCTAGCCGGCCACCTGTTCCATCAATCCTGCTTGCAAGTGTCCGCTCATTAGACAAAAACTGGACTACATCCAACTTCAACCAAACTTCAAACGCGAGTTCAGAGACTGCTGTGTTTTTGTTGTTGTGGAAACCGTGTACCGGACTATCCAGCCTGTTTCTCTGCCGCCGGGTAAGAGTGGAGATGGGCTGTGTTAACACGGACTTGTGCAGAAATGAGCTGCTCATTAACCGCTGATCACTGGACGTCAGTGAGGAATCAACATTATTTAGGAGTTACTGAACACTACATTGACTCCGGTAAGGAGAGGGATTTTTAGTTTTTTTGTTCGGTACTTGGAGGAATTGTGCAATAACGACAGATTCACACATTTTTCTTTCGTTTACAGTAAATAAATAATTACAAATCTTAAAATCAAGTTCATAAAGTAACTTTCTTTGCATTCATTTGATTCCCAATCAAGATACACTGGTAAAAAATTGCTTTCGATTGTTAATATGGACTTAAAAACTCTTCTGAAATGCAAAATAATACAATTGTAATCGTGATAAAATAAGCGATTAATCGGCGATTAACGATTACAATTTTTTAATCGTTTGACAGCCCTACTTAATACATTATTATTGGAACTTTCTTGTTTTTTGTGTTCCATTTCATCCAACTATATACTATTATGCAAAGACCCCTTTATATCGTAATTAAAAACAAAAGAAAATATTAAAATGTTCTCACGTATATGGTAGTGTTGATTCGTCCACCCATTTCCATTCCTCCTTCCAATCTTTTGTCACTGACTGCAGACCGATCCAGGAACCTTCACCTTTATTCAACTCACTGACGAAATCCTAACAATTAAGCAAAAGAGTATACAATTATTTACCTATTCAAACACTAGTATTTCTGTGGTAGTTAATACATATTTCATGTTTTGACCGTCTCATGGTGAAGTAGAAATAAAGAAAGAAGTGACGCGATGAGTGAGTCATCTAAGTGTCTTGCTGTGATATAAATGTGCCAAATTGTGGATTCCCATTTGCAGTTGATGTATATTGTACAAGAACTTATGCACAACAATTCGTATGATATCCAAACAAAAGGTGACTGTGATGTGGAGACAACAGTTACGTTTAGACACCAAAATGACTATGATTAGAAATTAAAACGCCAATAGTAGTACTCCCGGGACATGAAGACCTGTTTTCTCACTCCCAACTCGTAAAATACGGACGGTGTCTCTCAGTGTCAGATACCGACGCACAATTCCCTTTTCAGCGTGTGTATAGGACGCACCGGGCAGAGCAGCAGCTCGCCCGCATCGCTGTAAGATGACGTAGTATTAATGTAACGGTAGAGAGTAGTATGACAGACCAAAAATCCACGTAGGGAGGTTGGTTTGGGGCGGTAGATGGGTCAAACAACACAGGACTTTCACCCAGGAGACCGGAGTTCGTGTCCCGTTCTTGTCCCGCGTGTCACTGAAACGTACATGTTGTAACCCCACCCGCCATCTTATCCTAAACCTAACTGTCCCGTTCTTGTGCCGCATGTCAGTTAAACGTACGTCCCGACCAAGCGCGTCTAAATATGACGCTAAAGGAGACTTTTTGCGTCAATAACAACATCAAAGACACCTGACCAAGCGTCGCTTTTTGACGCGATGGGATGTGAGAATGTGTTGGTTTCCCGGGTGAACGTCTTTATCGTCTCCTTAACGTCTCCTTAACTTCTTCTGGGACATGAACTCCGCTCCCCGGCTTGAAAACGCTGGGTTTTAAGGAGCCAAACATCCCCCCCATGACCTCCTCCGTACACGCATCTTCCAGCTCGTACACAGCAGCAGTCAATGTGGTGCTGATGGTAATAAATATGTAAAATACATGCGGATTACAGTGCTTTACTTTTTGGAGCTACATCTGTATGTACGAATGGAACAGCCTGCACAGACTAGAAATACTCAGAGGATTCCTCTTTCCTGTTTTTCCCCAAAGAAAATATTGCCAAAAGCAAAACATCCAAATACGATAACGGACGCTCACATTTTCTTCTTTGCTGTTTATTATCACCAGATCTGCTCCTCTGTTCTGACAGTCAGTGTTGCCAACTTAGCGACTTTGTCGCTATATTTAGTGACTTTTCAGACCCCCTTAGCGACTTTTTTTCAAAAAAGCGACTAGCGACAAATCTGGCAACTTTCTGTAGAAAAGTCGCCAGTATTGTCCAGCGAGCACGCGAGGTATTTCTCTCCTGTAGCCGCCAAAACAGCCTCCTGTTCTGTGACAGAGGAGCAGCGGAGCAGCCTCTCCCCTCTCTCCTCATGTGCAGCAGCACTGCACAGTGTACAGGCAGGTAGAAGGGGAGGTGGGGACAGGGTGTGCGGGGGCCGGTGTAGGTGGGACAGACAGCAGGACGCAACGGGAGAAAGACGCCACTGAGCTGGCCTGGTCCTGGGCAAGCCAGCCTTCTTTGAGAATTCTTTATCGATCTTTTTCCCTCCAATTGTAGAATTACATTTTTTTACTTCAAAGATAGGCTACCTAAGTAATAATTATAAGGTAAAATAAATTCCTGTATTGAATTTGTGATTATTTGGCTAAAGAATTATATTTCTTTCTATCTACCTTGCTGACACAACCACTAAGCTTTATACAAATGACTGCGTAATGACGTCAAAAATATGCAAATGAGCGTATGACGTCATCTAGCGACTTTTAGCGACTTTTGGAGCTGGTGCTAGCGACTTTCATTGGAAAATAGTTGGCAACACTGCTGACAGTCTCTCCTGCTCTCCGTCCACGTTTTCATCTCAGTAGATTTGTAGTAACAACTGCACCGAGATCTCCTCCATCCTGTGTTTCAGTGAGAGATTTCAAATCATTTGATGGCAAATAGATAAGACTTCTAATACTTGTTCCTTTTTAAACATTTCTTACCATGTGTCTGGTTTTTTGTATCCTGGCAGACTATCAACGGACTTGTTTGTAATTTGTAATTTATGTATTTGATAGGGACAATGCTCATTGATCAACAGACAAATGACTTGCTGTAAACAAGCCAGAGTTAGCTACAAGTGCTAGTTTCCATCTGTCGTCCCTAGCCAGGTCTTAACAGGCACCCTAAAATACAAAAGTCAATACAAATGCACTTTAAATTTAAGAAATACAGTAGCAATGTAATAAATACAGCAGGGATTTTAAAACAATATGATTATACCCTCAAACAGACAATATATTGCTCACGTCATCTAATCCTCATCTTAATTAGAGTATAAAATACAGTATAAATAAGGAAATAACTGAAGTTTGAACGAAAACCAAAAAAAGCAGATCAACAACATCAAGTAATTGTGCTTAAACGGAATTCCCACGTTCACTGAAAGAATATACGTTAAACGTGAAGAGTAAATATGAATATTATGTATATGAAATGTGTAGAATTGTTGACGTATTCTGTTATTTTCCCTTTCCACTCTGAGATGACAGATGTATAAACTTGTGTTGAGTAGAATTAGTGTTATTCCCAAAAAGTACCAAAATGCTAATATAATAAAATGACATACGCAGGAACTGTGTATGTGAACAGACAGCTATTTGGGTTCTGTTTGGTAGACACTACCAGAGAGAACAGCCATTTTTGTGGCAGCCCAAAGACTCTCATGCACCACGACAACTTGTTTAAAAGTTGTGTTCTCATCCGCCTGCCCCAGAGACAGAATGCTGATATTGAACATGTCTGTACAACAACAGATTACATTATAATATTAAGTCTGAGGGCAATATTTTGTTGTTCTTGACAATATTAATTACAATATCCATGCAGGGTAATTGCTTCATGCACTTTGGGTGGATTTGATCCCTTTTAAATAGTTTAGAACCCAAGTGTAAATGCAACTAAGCATTCAAAATGGATTAAAATCTGATTTACTGTAATCTTTACTCCTCCCAAGTGTAACTAGGTCAGTAAGTGGTCGGTGGAAGTGGCCTCTACAAGATGTGTTCCTTTTTAGCAGAACTTATGAGTCTTAATTATCCCTGCAAGCCCTTGCAGTATTTGTATTTTATATTGATGTTCTTACCATGCTTTTATGACCTTAACTGTAGCTCTTTGAGATTTGCTTCAAATGTAAAGTCCATTACAAATAAAATCTATTATTATTATTGTTATTATTATTATGACAGCCAGTGGCTGTTATGTATGTGACGTCTGCAGCAGTTTAAACGCTGTCATTTATTTTTTTATCTCTGATCAGTGCAATCACTGAATCATCTGTGAATGAAATACAACCAAACTTTCCTGTCAATCTTTAAGTATTTTCTTTTGTAAAGCTAGTTAGCTGAAGTGTTGTAGTTGTAACTGAACCTAAAATACCAGCCCAGTCTCACGGCAGTTCGTGAAATGGTCACGTTATTGAATCTATTGATTCGTGAACAGGACACGAATATGTCGTTTTTTTCGTGTAGTGATTACGAATTTTAATGTAATGTATTTAAATGGTAAGCATATTTCGTGATCACAGCACAACACCGGTAGGGAGTAGTATTAAAAGCCAAAGATCCGCGTAGGGAGGTTGGTCGGGGTGGTGGACGGGTCAAACAACACAGGGCTTTCACCCCGGAGAGCGGGGATGGCGTCCCGCGTGTTGCAGGGAGGTTGGTCGGGGATGGCGTCCCGCGTGTTGCAGTTCCTTTCCGCGTTATTAACCACAACTGTCCCGTTGTTGTCGGCGTGTCCGGCGTGTGACGGTTCCTTTCCCAGTTCTTTTTTTTCCTAACTTCAACCGTCCCGTTGTTGTGGCGTTTCATGTCCCCGTTGTTGCGTGCCACAGAGACCGCGGATCGTGTCTGTGCGCCCGGGGAACGCATCCCTGTGTGGCGTTACACAAAATGAAATTCTAATGAAATTCGTGACCTGTACACAAAATGAAATTCGTGACCTGTACACGAAATAAACGAGAAAATCGTGACCTGTACATGTATCAATAAATAAAAATAACGTGACCATTTCACGAACTGGCGTGAGACCGGGTTGTAAAATACACAAGATATTTCTCTTACCAACCGAATTACGTTGGTAAAACTGAAGACGGATTCATGTTAAATCAATCAGTGCCAACTTTCGGTACTTTAGAGCACGTACGTGAGCGCGAGTGTCTCCACCTTCTCTCCATGTTTGACAGAGAGCGAGGCTCAGCTTCCAACACACACAGAGCTGCAGTGCAGACGGAGCAAACTACGTCACCTCTGCAGCTTCATATTCATACGCAGTGAGTCACGGAAATGTTGTTGCAAGTGTGGTTACACTTTTCCAAACTCCACATAGACAGCGTTTACCGCAATATAGTATAATCACGAGCCAAAAAGCAGCCGTAGTGCTGTAAACGTTACACTTCCTCTGAGACAGACAGGCACAGTAGTGTTCTCTGCCCTGGTGACAGACTGACAGGCTGGAGGTCGTAGGGCAAGGCATCTTTATTTCTATAGCACATTTCAGCAACAAGGCAATTCAAAACGCTTTACATCAAACATTCAAGAGCAATTAAAAACTTTCATGAAAGAGATACAAATAAACTGGTTAAAATAGAATAAGATACAAATAAAAGAGTAATACTTTAGTGCAGTGTGGTCCCTCGTGTTGAAGTTGGACAGGCAGACATTACACAGGCTGAAGAGGCGTAACATTAATCTCAATGCATGTTTAACTCTCCTTGTGGAGCTTCTTACTGGCAGCTGGAAATTAGCAGCTGACTGCACGTTTATCAAAGGAAACACAGTAACAATTTCTAACTAACTGATTACAAACGTTATAAACTACTACATGAACCAAGGTAAAGACAAACTGTTAATCCATGTTTTTATTAGCTTGCATTATAATAATCCTGCAGGACTACAGAGTAAGTACACATGCCTTCTAACCAGATTGTGCTCTATGAAGGGCAGAGGAACAATATCTCTGTAATCCAGGTTATTTAGCAACACAGAATAACCAGCTGAGCAAAGGTTAAAGAATTGGTCTGATTTAACAAAGCTGATCAAACACTACACACTCCTCTGTCATCAAGGAGTTCAGATAATCTTCTTCTCACAGATCCAGCTCTTACATTCATTATAATATCCATGTGTCCATTTTCCTTGATTGCAGCATCTAGCACAGTAACCGTCATTATGAGGCAGTCCTTCTGCCCAGAACCTGTCCGACAAATGAAATGTTGTTCTTTTATCAAACGGCTGAAACTCCTGATTATTAGTTTCAAGTAAACTGTTGAATTCCACTTCAAATATTTATATTATCTGTAATTAATACAATTAATTTATAAACTCCTTTTAAGATTCAGTTTAGTAAATCGATGTAATCTGTAACGCCTTCCAATGAAATATTGAATCCTTGTTCAGAACACCAATATCTCCTTTTTCAGTCATTTAAGAGATTTGCACTTACAGGAATTATCCCCAATAATCAAGGTATTATGGGTTATCTGTTATCTAACACCAAGATGGCGTCCTTTCATTGTGTTCTGCCCCTACTGTCTCTTTTCATAAACTCAGCAGCCTGTCCCATATAGACTTTACATTGTGATTAAGTCACACACATTAGACTAAAGAAGATGTTCAGGTCTGTGAAAGTTTGACTACTATAAATCTTTGAGTTAAGACTTCAGTATACATTTATAATGGTTACTGGGGGACCTTTAGTTGCAGCTCCTCAGTTGGCCTCTGACACAACTGGGTGTCAAAGCTGACTCTACGCCACGTCTCTCTAGCTTCATGTTAACACGTCATCCATGGGACTGATGCTCATATTTAGCTATGCAGCATTTCTCTAACAATAGACTAATATAAAAGAAATCCCTCTCAATCATCTCTTACTGTGTGGTGGTGTCTGTATCTGCATAGACCCTGTCTGGTTTTTCTCTTTTCTTATTTTATTATGTGTCGTGGGAGCTCTCTCTCTCTCTCTCTCTCTCTCTCTCTCTCTCTGTCTCTCTCTCTTTCTCTGTCTCTCTCTCTCTCTCTCTCTCTCTCTCTCTCTCTCTCTCTCTCTCTCTCTCTGTCTCTCTTTCTCTCTCTCTCTGTCTCTCTTTCTCTCTGTCTCTCTCTCTCGCTCTCTCTCTCTGTCTCTCTCTCTCTTTCTCTCTGTCTGTCTCTCTCTCTCTCTCTCTCTCTCTCACTCTCTCTCTCTCTCTCTCTACAAACACTCAGCATCCTTCTATTTAAAACATACTTGTTTTTAAGTAACAAATAGTGACCATGATGGAATTGTGATAGAAACCAAAAACCTTTAAACTGTCTCACGTTTCTGTCAGCGGTGATCCGTCCACCCATTCCCATTTCCATTCCCCTCCCTGTTCTTTGTTTATTTCCCGTAGACCAATCCAGGACTCTCCATCCTTACTCAGCTCAGAGACAAACTCCTAGTAGTTGACGAGAGACAACAATCATTTCTCTGTTCACAGTTCAGCATTTCCGTTGTAGTAAAGTCATCGTGTGGCTTCATCAGCCACAACAAACACAAGAGGGATCCCTCGGTCCACCACACACTGAGGACTGGACCAAACAGCATGACAGCAAACACACATTAGTAATGGAGGAAAGTGAAGAAAGACATTTATACTCAGCAGAGGAACAGAGAACGCATGAGGAACTGCACATTTACTGCTTAAGACAGTTAACATTCATTTTATCAGAATGCATTTTAAAAAGGAAAATAAACATTTCTAGGGTTTTTCCAAACATTTTAACTTCTGTTAATATTTAAACATTTCCGTTTAATGTCTTTTTCTCTAAAATCACTCAGAAACCAACACACTCACCTGTTCCTTTTTGTTGTTTATGACGACCAGATCTGCTCCTCTCTGCTGACAGTCAGCTCTGCTTTCAGACCAGGTGTTCAACCCATTAGTTTTGAAGTAACAACTGCTTCCAAATCTCATCCATCCGTCAGGACACCGCTTCTCTTAACGTCAAACAAATGTCAAATGAATAAGACTCGTTAATCGTTATGATTAACAGTTTAGTTAAAGATCTTTCTTGCCTCTGCCACGTTTCCCTTTCATGTTCTGTAAATCATTTGTAAATAGTTTCTCCCAGGTTTTATATCTCAAGTGACTTTGAAATATTTACATCATCAATGAAAAAGTTCAACGGCATTAAACAGTTACAATTAAAAGTAAAGACACAGTCACGCCATATCATGTTAATTGGTAAAATACAGGAGTTTTCTCTTTTTAATCTTTTCTCACCTTCATTTCTGTCCTTCAGCTTCTTTACTTCATCCTGTAACTGACTGTTATTTACACTCAGTGTTTGGTAGCTGCTCTGTAACTGACTGTTATTTACACTCAGTGTTTGGTAGCTGCTCTGTAACTGACTGTTATTTACACTCAGTGTTTGGTAGCTGCTCTGTAACTGACTGTTGTTGACTGAAATCTCTGGAGAAAAACAGCAATAGAAACAATTAAGACAATATGAAATTATTTATGCTTAATAGACACTGTGAAGTTGGATCCTGTGTGTTCTGATAATTTGAAACCTCAGTTGGTCGTATTCGTTCTGCATCCGTTCTTTTTCCAAAGTCACTAAAATACCACAACAAAGTAAGAAACAGACCCACAGCACTGTGTCATTCTGCTTTAAACTAAAGACAGAATTAAGGTACAGCCTGTGCTTAATGAATTATCACTCATTATTTCAAACTGGAATGTAGTTATTGGTGTGTCTGTCCTTTAACCTGCCGTGTATGTTGAGGTCATAACTATTAACTAATGGATAACTGACTTGTTAATGGAAGTATAAAGTATGAACCAGATATAAAAAGGCAGATCCAAAGTAATTTTGCCTAAATGAAAGAATCTGCATTATGAGAGTTAAAGGTACACTGTGTAGTGTTTAAGTATTTTAGTAGCTTCATTCATAAATATGTCCTCATTGGTGTAAAATGACCTCTGTCGATGATCTGAGTTATCCTCGTTAGCGAAGAATTTCATATCTGTATTTACATTGGACGGGCAAGTCCAAGGAGGCTTCCACTTCGTTCCACCATTTTCAACTATAATCGCTGAGAGGGACGTAGAGCACTAGCCGACCTGTCTAGCTAACCCGCAACACGTTTTCGTTCAGAGCCAGTGTCACGTGACTTAAAGCAGCTGAAACGGAGAAGGAGATCAGTGAGAGGCGCTTGTCACCGCCCCGGCAACATTTGAAAGCCTGCTCTGCACTTTAGTTCATAATGGAGGATCGTACTTATGCCGAGCCACAGGAGAAGGAATGCTCGTCGCCAAAAAAGCGAAATATGGAAGATATGTTGTCGTAGCTTCTCGGTACATAACGCCTACAGTAGTTGCAACACGCATTTGAAAAAGCGAGGCGCTAGAGAGCTTTATTCGTTTGAATGCAAAATACAATTTCACCGCTAGACGGAAGACATTCCTACACAGTGTACCTTTAACCTTTAGTAGCATAACATGTGACTGCATACTGTAGACAATTTGGGACATAAAAACCACAGTCTTTGTTGCGTGAAAAAAAATAATTCTTAAGTTCAGACAAAGGCTTCTGTGGTGGGAATTTCTGTTAAACAAGGCTCACAAAGAAGAGTCTTTTGAGATTTAAAGGAGAACTCCAGGCAATTTTTACGTTAATCTTGATCGCTATACTTTTTTGAGTACTGTCTATAGCAAAAAAAACGAGCTGAATCGGTGCTAGCAACATGGAGCTACTGCAGCTAATGCCCAGAGCTCCCAGTTAGCTAAAACTGCAGTTTTGGGGGCATATCATAAAGAGTGCCTTTGTGCCTCTTAACAGACACAAAATGCAATTAAAATGTCTGTGCAACATGAACAGGGCCCTTACATGACAACAAGAAGCGTTTTGAACTCAGACATTGTTTAAATTCACCTACCCTGTTAGCTGCTAGCTGCCGTCTGGGATGAGTGAGTGTGTCCAGCCCGGCTTTGATAATCATCATCAAGCAGCAGTTCCGTGTGTATTTGTAGCATAAATATCCATTTTGTGTGCAATCCATCTGGCATTGGTGAGTAGGAGTCTTGTACGTGTCGATCGTTGTGGTTTCCTTAGCCGGGCTAGCAGGTCCGGCCGGCGTCCCTGCTTCTGCCTCCTCCCCGCCCTCCTGGCTTCACGTAGCCGACAACAATCCAACGAGCGCCCGCTGGTCTGGTGGATGTCTTCCAGAAGACCGTTCAAGCCTTCGCTGCGAAAATTGGTATTTTATTTCACCCTCAAAAATAGGTAATTGAGCAATGTAGTGGTTATGACCATATTAGTGACTTTGTAACTACATGGAAATGGACCAAATTATGTTTGTGCCCTGTACAGTAAAATAGTGTTTTAGACGGCTAGCTGTAGTCTCGCTAAGTCCCGTGGGAATTCAGTTGTAGCAGGAGAAAGGTAAATAGCAGTGTGCATGTTGGAGGAGCGTAGTGTGTGAAGAGTGAAGATCGGAGTTGTTCACAAGGGAAGAAGCTTGGAGTTCGAAAAACAAGTGTTGATATACTGTGGAAAAGATATGGTTCGCATTTGTGCCTTTCCGAATTGTGAACACTATTTTAAAAATCACTATTTTACTGTACAGGGCACAAACATAATTTGGTCCGTTTCCATGTAGTTACATAGTCACTAATGTGGTCATAACCACTACATTGCTCAATTACCAAATTTTGAGGGTGAAATAAAATACCAATTTTCGCGGCGAAGGCTTGAACGGTCTTCTGGAAGACATCCACCAGACCAGCGGGCTCTCGTTGGATTGTTGTCGGCTGCATGAAGCCAGGAGGGCGGGGAGGAGGCAGAAGCAGGGACGCCGGCCGGACCTGCTAGCCCGGCTAAGGAAACCACAACGTTTGACATGGACAAGACTCCTACTCACCAATGCCAGATGGATTGCACACAAAATGGATATTTATGCTACAAATACACACGGAACTGCTGCTTGATGATTATTACCAAAGCCGGGCTGGACACACTCACTCATCCCAGACGGCAGCTAGCAGCTAACAGGGTAGGTGAATTTAAACAATGGCTAAGTTGCTAAACGCATCTTGTTGTCATGTAAGGGCCCTGTTCATGTTGCACAGACATTTTAATTGCATTTTAAGTCTGTTAAGAGGCACAAAGGCACTCTTTATGATATGCCCCCAAAACTGCCGTTTTAGCTAACTGGGAGCTCGGGGCATTAGCTGCAGTAGCATTATGTTGCTAGCACCAATTCGGCTCGTGTTTTTTGCTATAGACAGTACTCAAAAAAGTATAGAGATCAAGATTAACGTAAAAATTGCCCGGAGTTCTCCTTTAATAGACACTGTGAAGTTGGATCCTGTGTGTTCTGATAATTTGAAACCTTTCTTACCTGAAACCTTCACCTGGAGCTGACTGTAGTTTTTGCTCAGTTGGTCGTATTCGTTCTGCATCCGTTCTTTTTCCAAAGTCACTAAAATACCACAACAAAGTAAGAAACAGACCCACAGCACTGTGTCATTCTGCTTTAAACTAAAGACAGAATTAAGGTACAGCCTGTGCTTAATGAAATATCAGTCATTATTTCAAACTGGAATGTAGTTATTGGTGTGTCTGTCCTTTAACCTGCCGTGTATGTTGAGGTCATAACTATTAACTAATGGATAACTGACTTGTTAATTGAAGTATCAAGTATGAACCAAATATAAAAAGGGAGATCCAAAGTAATTTTGCCTAAATGAAAGAATCCGCATTATGAGAGTTAAAGGTACACTGTGTAGTGTTTAAGTATTTTAGTAGCTTCATTCATAAATATGTCCTCATTGGTGTAAAATGACCTCTGTCGATGATCTGAGTTATCCTCGTAAGCGAAGAATTTCTTATCTGTATTTACATTGGACGGGCAAGTCCAAGGAGGCTTCCACGTCGTTCCACCATTTTCAACTATAATGGCTGAGAGGGACGTAGAGCGCTAGCTGACCTGTCTACAGTAAAATAGTGTTTTAGACGGCTAGCTGTAGTCTCGCTAAGTCCCGTGGGAATTCAGTTGTAGCAGGAGAAAGGTAAATAGCAGTGTGCATGTTGGAGGAGCGTAGTGTGTGAAGAGTGAAGATCGGAGTTTTTCACAAGGGAAGAAGCTTGGAGTTCGAAAAACAAGTGTTGATATACTGTGGAAAAGATATGGTTCGCGTTTGTGCCTTTCCGAATTGTGAACACTATTTTAAAAATCACTATTTTACTGTACAGGGCACAAACATAATTTGGTCCGTTTCCATGTAGTTACATAGTCACTAATATGGTCATAACCACTACATTGCTCAATTACCTATTTTTGAGGGTGAAATAAAATACCAATTTTCGTGGCGAAGGCTTGAACGGTCTTCTGGAAGACATCCACCAGAACAGCGGGCTCTCGTTGGATTGTTGTCGGCTGCATGAAGCCAGGAGGGCGGGGAGGAGGCAGAAGCAGGGACGCCAGCCGGACCTGCTAGCCTGGCTAAGGAAACCACAACGATCGACACGGACAAGACTCCTACTCACCAACGCCAGATGGATTGCACACAAAATGGATATTTATGCTACAAATACACACAGAACTGCTGCTTGATGATTATTACCGAAGCCGGGCTGGACACACTCACTCATCCCAGACGGCAGCTAGCAGCTAACAGGGTAGGTGAATTTAAACAATGGCTAAGTTGCTAAACGCTTCTTGTTGTCATGTAAGGGCCCTGTTCATGTTGCACAGACATTTTAATTGCATTTTGATTCTGTTAAGAGGCACAAAGGCACTCTTTATGATATGCCCCCAAAACTGCCGTTTTAGCTAACTGGGAGCTCTGGGCATTAGCTGCAGTAGCTCCATGTTGCTAGCACCAATTCGGCTCGTGTTTTTTGCTATAGACAGTACTCAAAAAAGTATAGCGATCAAAATTAACGTAAAAATTGCCCGGAGTTCTCCTTTAATGTCACGTTTGCAAACTGGCAACAGTCAACGTTCGACCAAGTCTCAAGCAGAGTGTGCCAAGAACTTTGTCATACAGGCAGTTTATATTCACTCAATCTAAACGCCTCCCTGAGTGGGAAACTGAAGCTAATTGTTCCTTAATCAGACAAACTGCAGCTTCTACCTTTTGATGTGATAGCCTACATTGGACACTCAAGTTTGAAGATAATGTTTTCTGCTTGCTAACAATCACAGAACAATCCAGGCCTTACCTTTACAGACATTAACATTTTTATTTTTTCAATCAGCTTCATTGGTGTGAGTATGGGTAAAAAGTAGTGTAACGCTGCTACTGAAAATTTGGTAACAAACGTAGTTCCTTTTTCAATTCAGCGCAACATTACTTTTCCCAGGGACAGATTTGACAGCGACACTGCCTTCTCAGCTGCTTACAAGCTCCACACGGGACGTGACAGAGGCTGGTAGCAGAGCGATCATGGCAAGCGATCATGGCAAGCGATCATGGCAAGCGAGAAGCAGCCAACGCTAACTTTTGAGAGCTTTTTAAGCTTGATGGCTTTTTGCTGGACGGAGCCAGGCAGACACAAAGCTGACAACCTCCCAGATGGACGCGGTAGAGACGGCCTCATACATACACACAGCGGAGCGCTGTGGACTTGTCGGTCGCACGTACACGCAAGGATTTCCAGAAAAGAGGCTGCATGTGTCTACGACAATGCACGGACCATCGTGGCTGCACGACCGGTACAAGTCGATACAGACATTACATAGTATACACTAACACCGTGTAACGCCGATGACCTGCTGATGTGCATTCAACCCGCGCTGGACTGGTTCATAATGACTCAGCCGTCCCTCTGTGAGGAGAGAATCCAGCCTGCAGTGGAGTTCAGACACTTCACTGATACACCAGAGATCGGCTTTATGGTCAAAGATAGTTTTTGTATAATTAACTTCAGTCTCTGCCAGAGACGCCTGCTTTTAAAAGTAACGTAAAAGTAACGAGTAAAGTAAAAAGTTACTTTCCATAGGGGGTAACTAAGTAAAGTAAAAGATTACTTTTTTAAAAGTAATTTCCCCAACACTGGTCATGGTAGTCAAATGTTGTGTGGCTAAAGCTTCTCCTGTTAACAGAATAAAGACTGGATTTTGTCCCCCTATTTCCATCCATCCGTCCATTCGAATTGTGTTAGTAAGGGATCGCTTTACAGGCAATATGGACATTAGGAATGATTACAGCGAACAATAACTATTTCAGCATACATATTTTATGGCAGTAAAAACCTGAATCTGTTCTTTAGACCTTATCTGTATTTGGTGTAGTTGTTTAGTGTATTTTATCTTACAGTATACGGATAAGAGGATGATTCCAGTCATCATCAGAAAGCAGATCACTGCCAGACAGAGAGCTGCAGCCCTGAAAGTCTTCCGTTGGACGGCTGGAGGATGTCTCTCAGTGTCTGGTCCTGAAGTGGTAAAGGACACAGAGAGCAAGGTTAATTACAGGGAAACGTGTCTTTGTTATCATAATTCCTATCATTCACGTTAGAAAAAAACTTTTACTCAGTAGCATTATGGCTCGAATAATATTCGAATATTTAATGCTCAACTGCAGACTGTTAAATATGTACTACACTACTCAGGTTTATCCATTGTCAATGCCACTACAAGCATGTGGTTGTTGTTACATGTTCTGTCCACTAGAGGGACTTAGCCAGGCCAGGCTAACTAACATTAGCCTGGCCTTGAGGGGACCTGCAGGCACCTTTGTTTGCATTCATTTTCCACCATGAGCGCACAGCGACAAACACAAATCAACAGAGAACTCTGTAATGAAACATTATCTAGGCTGAACAACTTTGCCAGACAAGTTGGGCTCAATATCAACACCTCCAAAAGACAAGTGATGTGTGTCAACTCCATCCCCACAGCACCCATCCTTATTAATGAGGAACCACTTGAGTTTGTGGAAGATTTCATCTGGGAAGTCTCATCAGTAAGGACAGCGGGGCATCTAAAGATATTAAAGCAAGGCTGGGAAAGGCTCAGGGTGCCTTCTCCCAACTCCGTCCCATCTGGGGATCAAAACAATACAGCCTTAATACGAAGATGCTCCTATATAACTGCAATGTAAAGTATGTTCTGCTGTACGGTTCAGAGATCTGGCGAGTTGTCAAAACAGACATGAGGAGAATGGAAGTGTTCGATAATGGATGCCTCCAACGAATATGCCAAAATCTTTTGGCCTAATAAGATCTTCAGATTTCAACAATGAACTGTACAAGAAAACAGGAAGCCGGAGCATCACCAAGGAGATCACGCACAGACGCCTGAGATGGCTGGGACACGTGTTGAGGATGGAGCAGGACAGCGTCACAAAAGTCGCCCTAAGATGGACACCACCTGGCAAATGAAGACCTGGGAGGCCCAAAACCACCTGGCGCAGAACTGTGAATCAAGAGCTAAAGCTGCCATGGGGAGAGGCCCAACATGCTGCCAGGCACCCAATGCAATGGAGAGGGCTCATTGAAGCCTGACGTCCCATAGGGGACGAAGAGGAGTAAAGTAGTGAAGCGGCATTGTTGTAAAGGCTAACGGTGCTCGGTTAGCACAATGACATGTTAGAAAGCATAGGCGAAACGATTTGGCATAAACTAGGTAAGTAACAAATGATGCTAACTGCATTAATAACCAAGCCAAACAGTGCTGTCTCTACTATTTTAGTGATTTATAAGCAACCTGTTTCCTGCAGATTGTCACGTTACTGAGAATACAGCTATTAGAAGGTAATATATGAAGTCAAAGCTAACTCTGACAGCTGTAGGGCAGCTAACATTACCTTTAGCGTCTCCATGAAGCTCCCAGCTAAGCCAATGTTACTATACCTGCAGTTAGAAAACAAGAACGAGCTGCTAACGTAAGCACTTTAGCTTGGTGAATGTCGATTTTAAAGTCATGTTAAAACTAATTCCCGTCCTTCTTACGATTTGCAGCCGCAGCATGTCACTCCCCCTTGTACGAACTTTACTCGGTACCCAACTTTAGCTCCGTAATGTACCAACGTTTCTCGGTACGTAATGTTATCTTAGACACATGCTGGTAAGCCAAGGCGAGAAGAGGGAGATTAGCTAACGTTAGCCAACATTTATAAAAAAATTCTAGAGTAATTTCAGCATACGCATAGTATTGATTTTTTTTACTATTGTTTAAAATATTATTATATAATAATACATTACACTAATGTTGAGTTATAATGGAATATTTAATTGCACAACTGACAACAAAAAGCTGCATCATAGTGACTTTGCTTCCTCTCGCTACGGTCTCTCTCTCTTTATTTGGCTCTGCATTGCTAATGATATTCAACAGATCTTGTCACGCTGCACTTCCCTTTTTTCTGTCACGGGGTTGCTTTTTGCACTTTGTTGTAAAGCTATATTTACCGGAGTTGATGCATCCTCCGGTCTCAGAAAGGACACGAATTGGGCAACGTTCCCCCCAAAAACGATATATTGAATCCAGTGTGTTTCTTTTAAAAGCATCCCAACACCTGAAAATGAGTCCTCTACCCAGAGAGCGTTGGTACTTTCTTTTAACATAAAACAATTAACTAACTACAGGAAACAGTTGCAAAACATAAGCGTTCATACTTTACATGTGGAGACAAACAAAGATGGGCGGCAGTTCCTTGCGATTTGAAAGTTGAGAGCAACAAACTGAACTGAAAAAGTAGCGTTTACACATCGGTCCAACATGATTTGAATGGACACCCATGCACAAACAGATCAGCATGAGTATTATATTGATATGTCATAATGTGTCACTTACCTCCTCCGTGTGACTGATTATCAGTGTGATAATCTCTGATAGCGTCGGTGCTCTCGTATATTACCACCTCCCACTCTCCTTTGTCTTCCTGAACATTTCTGTTGTATCTCACCTTCTTTGAAATATCTGGTTTGGCATAAATATCTTCGGACATCTTGAGACAATCAAACCGTAGCTTCACTTCACTTCACTTCACTTACTGCTTACCGCGCTGTGTAGACCGTTGCTGCCACTGTTTCTCGGAAAGTAAAGAACATTGAGGAAGTAACAGCACATACCCCCCCCCCCCACACACACACACACACCATTGAAACCATTTATAAGTTATAAATGCATTTGAGTAAAACTGAAAAATGTATAAATAGCATTCATTCACAGCTTAGTTAAACGCTTTCACACCCCACAGCCAGCCAAACAGCAGTTCAATAGCTCGCCCAAAACAGGAAATGCGTCTTTCTGTTGCCTTAACTGAAACGTTGTCATTATTAATGAAGTTAATATTTGACAATTGATGAATTAAAATGGATATCCTGCTCTGGAACAAGGTATTAGTCAATCTGTGTCATCATCTGTCACGATCTGTTAGAGAGGTAAGTAGCGAGGCTTGGACCCAAATGTAGTTCAGTTCAGAGTTGAGAATTTATTAACAAGAAAACTACAACAAAGGTGTCCAGAAACTGGCAGAGCAAAAATAAGTTCCAAAAAAAGAAATCGCAGGGAACAGGGAAACCACAACTCAACCACCAACAGTACACAATGACCCAACAACAAAGGAAACACAGAGAAATAGGCAGTGGTGGCCTAAAGGTTAGAGAAGCGAGCTTGTGACCGGGAGGTCACAGACCAACCGAGGTTCAATCCCCAGACCGACAGGATAAAATCTGGGTGGGGTATCTGGAAAGTGAAAAGAGCAGCGCCTCATTACCACCACTGAGGTGCTCTTGAGCAAGGCCCTTAACCCCCAACCACTCCAGTGGAGCTGCTCAGTCGCCAGCAGATCAGACTGTGGTTGTACTGGGCAGCTTCCAGGTATGAATGTGTAACTGGGTGAATGTGATCAGGGCGTTCCTGCAAAAGAGAGGCTGCCTCTCAGTGAACCTTCCCTGAATAAATAAAGGTTAAATAAAAAAATAAAAGTAAAAAAAATGAGGGTTAACAATGGACAGGTGACACCTGGGAAACAGGTGAAAGACAGCAGACAATCACAAAGGCGGGAAAACCAAAAGACAGGAAGTAAAACAAGACAACACAAGGGATAACAGAGAACCTTCAACATAAAACAGGAAACAGAAAACATGAAACCAACTAGACACAGGGACCCTGTGAAGTTAATATTTGACAATTGATGAATTAAAATGGATATCCTGCTCTGGAACAAGGTATTAGACAATCTGTCTGTCAATCCATGATTCAACAGTAACAGACTTCCACAACTGTAGGGCTCAATTCCCTAAAAATGATTGTGGTGACACCCTGATGTTTTCGTTACTGCCACCATCAGGCCAAATCTCCCAATGATGCAAAGAAACACTAACATGTGACCAATTGGCCTGTAGTCTGCCGTTTTGAAGCCAGGAGTTAGCATTTTGGCTATCGCCATCTTGGTATTCTGGAGCCAGAATGACGCATCTCTGCCAGTGTTGTGTATGGTTACGATGCTAAGCTAAGCGCTAAAGAGGGAAAGTCGCCGACTTCAACGGACTGATCTGAGTCATCCAGTAGAGTTTTGCTGGTATGTAAACGTTGACTTCAGCGTACTGGCGACATTCATCTGAATGTACGACAGTACAGAAAATCCACAAACTTTCCCTTAAGCTAATGCTAACGCTAGCTAGCTAGCTTGGTTGGCAGAACACTGAAGAAGACATTTTTAGGGGACCAAAATGTTCCACTTAACTGATGACGTGAAAACACATAGTGAGAGGGTCAAAGTGTAACAGCAAAAAGCTATATTTTAATGTCCACGGTGTTAGCATGGCTAGCATCGCTAAGCCTCTGTCCTGACTGACAGGTCCTAATGCATCCCCTGCTTTATCGTCTATTTTAAAATAAATGGGACTATAAAATATCAAATGAACATCATGCTGTGTTGAAGAAGACTTGAAACTAGCGATTGAGACCATGAACTCATTATGAGAATGTTTACTGCGGTTACAAATGAAGTGAGAAATAGGCTCATTTTCTCATAGAGAGGAGACACACCAGCCCGATAATCGGCCGTCAGACCGTCTGGCGAGGTCGGTGACTCGAGTCTGTTCGGTGTGTCCCGTGCCGTCGGCCGTCCGAGGAGCCGTCGGCCTTCATTTGGGCCGACCCGACATGTTCAGTCGGAGACAGGGCAGTCGGGACTCACCCGGAAACGGGGAGCGGATGAGCCTCTCAAAATCTGACGAGACTCTTTTAAACTGACCTTTGTTGATCTGAAATGAAGACAGATTCAGCGACTGCACGGCCTATTCCTCTCTTAACATGTTCTCAGGAACACGTTTCGGTGAACTATTTTAGTCCAATATGAGATCGGATTCTGAACGAGCCGCCATGACAGTCTGGCTGTGAATTTCCGGAAAAAAAGACCCACGTGACGCGTTCGTCCAATCAGCTGCCGGTTTTCATTTTCTGGGAAATAATCAGACTGTTAATGGAAACAATACAGAGCAGCGCCGCCTGCTGCTATGGAGACGTATTACGCTCAAGTCAGCGTCGGCTCAGTGAGTTCTGAGGCACTTTTTGGACCTCGGGGACCCGACTGATCAGTCCGACTGGCTTTTCTGCCGAATGCCGGCCCGTCTGGCTGGTGTGTCAGGGCCCGTAGACGTCTGTAGAAACAGACTTAATTTTGGAGCCAATGCAGTCGCCCCCTGCTGGATATTAGAGAGAATGCAGCTTTAAGTAACTTCATCTTTGGCCTCACTTTTTTAGGCCTGGAGGTTTTGTCCATCATCT
Source organism: Zingel zingel (assembly GCA_023566125.1). Classification (NCBI taxonomy): domain Eukaryota; kingdom Metazoa; phylum Chordata; class Actinopteri; order Perciformes; family Percidae; genus Zingel; species Zingel zingel. Next base: position 2,327,102 of record CM042330.1, read on the forward strand.
TTTCAGGCTATTATACAAACAGGTCATTACAGTTCAACTATTACATTGTTTCCCACATTTGGTTGTAGTTGCTGCAGAAAATCAGTGGTTTAAGAAGTAACAGTCCAACAAATCAAGTGAGAATTAGACTCATTTTCTAATAGACTAACTAACCCTTTTTTTTTGGGCCAGTGGAGTCGCCCCCTGGTGGAAATGTGAGAGAATGCCGGTCTAAGGCACTCTAGCAATGGCAAAGTTGACGCTTGGTCCGTATGTATGTTTCTTCTTATATTATGGACCACTTTGGCCTTTTTGTACATCTACATTTTTCATTTTTAGAGTAACACAGCACAGTTCATTGTCTCATATTTGCCTTTATTATGAAGTTTTCAACAAGTACCAATAAATAAGAGAAGAAGAAATATCCTTGTCATGATTCAAACCCATTACATAATCATTACATATCATACCTAATAAATATGTCTCTCACAAATCCATCTTTTCAATCCATTATTGGAATAGTTCCAATTTCCGTCCCGATCCATATATGCTGTGGATCCCTTCACGGGGTTTACATTCACGCCTGTCAGCCAGGACCTGTAGAACAAGCACTATCGTTAAGGTTAAAAGCCACAAAACGAGAGATTATTGTTATGACAATGCAGTTATTGTGGTTGGAAACTCATGAAAATAATCCAGGACTGACACTTAAGGTTTATATTTAGTTTATTATGTCTTTTAACTAGTATGTAGTATATGTTTTGGTCATTTGTCTCTATTTTGAAGAGGGCATCCCACAGGAGGATTAATGTGAGCATGTTGGTGCCCCTATGTGGTCGAGCAGTAGACTGCAAGTTCATTATCATGAGCTGTCAAGAGCCAAGATGAGTTCCTTTAACCTCTTTTGACTTTTTAAATATGAGCCAAAATTCAAGGTCCGAAAGCTTTGGTGGCACAAAGCATTTAACATTCAGTTCTTCAGAATCAGATTGTGTGCAGAGAGAGTGGTTATTACAAAGTAATCTTTCAGCCCAACAGCTAAACGCTACACACATCATGTGGCTTCGATATCATCTTAAAACCATGTGTTGAATCGTTTATAGATTATCTTTCAGGAAATGCTCATTTTAAATGAAAATGCTAACGTTATTATTGTCTTAATACATTATTATTGTCTTAATACTAGGGCTGTCAGCGTTAACGCGTTAATGCAATTAAGGGCCGACGCGATGCGATACATTTTTAAAATTTATTTTACACTTCCCTCTTTGCGTCGTGCCTAACGGCTACTATTTTGACCCTTTGGCGCTGCCGTACTTCTTCATAACACATCTTCTGCCGCAGAATGCAGGCAGTCTGCCGCCATGGAGAAAGACAGCAGCAACACACTTCTGAATGGCTTTTTTCTTTTAAAAATAACTCCCAGATGGCTCAGCAGACAAGTCTAAAGCCATATGCACATTGTGTAAAGCCTAAGCATAGTAGTTCAGTTAACGTGATACTAGACCACCGGCCCTTGGGTGGCGGGGAAGAGATGAATGTTCGGACATAAGACGAACGGGTTTGCCGACAACCGGATGCCAGGACTCTCAGAGTGACTGCAAGTCTCTCTTGTGAACTTACCGGGTTAAGATGAGTTCTTTTGGTGAATGAAAGGCTTGATCCGACCAAGTAGGTCATCCAATCAAATCGAAGCATGTGCAATGCAATGCTGCTGCCAGTTCTGCTGTTGTTTACTTTTTTCTTCTTCTTCTAGTCCATAGAAAGAGCAACGTCGGTAGCATTTGCTCATTAGCGCCACCTCTGTTCAGGAGAAGACTGCAACTAGTGTCGCGAGCACCAGCGCGGGTATAAATAGTCACGGTGATTTCATGACGTCACATTTGTACGCGCCAGCTTGGTTACCTTAAAACACGCTTTGGTTTGACCAGCGGTGGCCGGAGCGGTGGCCGGAGCGGGCAGCGGCGGTGGCCGTAGAGGGCAGCGGCTGGAGCAGGCGATCACGGGGGACATCCTCAGCGGTGAAATGCGAACGGGGGCTGGATTATAACCTAGCTAGGTGGAAAGCTAACGCTAGCCGGCCACCTGTTCCATCAATCCTGCTTGCAAGTGTCCGCTCATTAGACAAAAACTGGACTACATCCAACTTCAACCAAACTTCAAACGCGAGTTCAGAGACTGCTGTGTTTTTGTTGTTGTGGAAACCATGTACCGGACTGTCCAGCCTGTTTCTGTCGCCGGGTAAGAGTGGAGATGGGCTGTGTTAACACGGACTTGTGCAGAAATGAGCTGCTCATTAACCGCTGATCACTGGACGTCAGTGAGGAATCAACATTATTTAGGAGTTACTGAACACTACATTGACTCCGGTAAGGAGAGGGATTTTTAGTTTTTTTGTTCGGTACTTGGAGGAATTGTGCAATAACGACAGATTCACACATTTTTCTTTTGTTTACAGTAAATAAATAATTACAAATCTTAAAATCAAGTTCATAAAGTAACTTTCTTTGCATTCATTTGATTCCCAATCAAGATACACTGGTAAAAAATTGCTTTCGATTGTTAATATGGACTTAAAAACTCTTCTGAAATGCAAAATAATACAATTGTAATCGTGATAAAATAAGCGATTAATCGGCGATTAACGATTACAATTTTTTAATCGTTTGACAGCCCTACTTAATACATTATTATTGGAACTTTCTTGTTTTGTGTGTTCCATTTCATCCAACTATATACTATTATGCAAAGACCCCTTTATATCGTAATTAAAAACAAAAGAAAATATTAAAATGTTCTCACGTATATGGTAGTGTTGATTCGTCCACCCATTTCCATTCCTCCTTCCAATCTTTTGTCACTGACTGCAGACCGATCCAGGAACCTTCACCTTTATTCAACTCACTGACGAAATCCTAACAATTAAGCAAAAGAGTATACAATTATTTACCTATTCAAACACTAGTATTTCTGTGGTAGTTAATACATATTTCATGTTTTGACCGTCTCATGGTGAAGTAGAAATAAAGAAAGAAGTGACGCGATGAGTGAGTCATCTAAGTGTCTTGCTGTGATATAAATGTGCCAAATTGTGGATTCCCATTTGCAGTTGATGTATATTGTACAAGAACTTATGCACAACAATTCGTATGATATCCAAACAAAAGGTGACTGTCATGTGGAGACAACAGTTACGTTTAGACACCAAAATGACTATGATTAGAAATTAAAACGCCAATAGTAGTACTCCCGGGACATGAAGACCTGTTTTCTCACTCCCAACTCGTAAAATACGGACGGTGTCTCTCAGTGTCAGATACCGACGCACAATTCCCTTTTCAGCGTGTGTATAGGACGCACCGGGCAGAGCAGCAGCTCGCCCGCATCGCTGTAAGATGACGTAGTATTAATGTAACGGTAGAGAGTAGTATGACAGACCAAAAATCCACGTAGGGAGGTTGGTTTGGGGCGGTAGATGGGTCAAACAACACAGGACTTTCACCCAGGAGACCGGAGTTCGTGTCCCGTTCTTGTCCCGCGTGTCACTGAAACGTACATATTGTAACCCCACCCGTCTAAATATGACGCTAAAGGAGACTTTTTGCGTCAATAACAACATCAAAGACACCTGACCAAGCGTCGCTTTTTGACGCGATGGGATGTGAGAATGTGTTGGTTTCCCGGGTGAACGTCTTTAACGTCTCCTTAACGTCTCCTTAGCTTCTTCTGGGACATGAACTCCGCTCCCCGGCTTGAAAACGCTGGGTTTTAAGGAGCCAAACATCCCCCCCATGACCTCCTCCGTACACGCATCTTCCAGCTCGTACACAACAGCAGTCAATGTGGTGCTGATGGTAATAAATATGTAAAATACATGCGGATTACAGTGCTTTACTTTTTGTAGCTACATGTGTATGTACGAATGGAACAGCCTGCACAGACTAGAAATACTCAGAGGATTCCTCTTTCCTGTTTTCCCCTTTGATCATCTCAAAGAAAATATTGCCAAAAGCAAAACATCCAAACACGTTAACAGACGCTCACATTTTCGTCTTTGCTGTTTATTATCACCAGATCTGCTCCTCGGTTCTGACAGTCTCTCCTGCTCTCCGTCCACATTTTCATCTCAGTAGATTTGTAGTAACAACTGCACCGAGATCTCCTCCATCCTGTGTCTCAGTGACAAATCAAATAAGTTAATGCCAAATGTATAACACTTATTAACAGGGCCACACATAACTGCAGATTAAAAAAAAGCGGAAAAAACATTCCTTTTCTGCATCACTGATGAAAAATGAAGAAATTAAGCAGATTCTGTTTGGCTCTGCCTATAAGACTTGGTCCTTTTTAAACATTTCTCACCGTGCGTCTGGTTTTTTGCCTCCTGGCAGAAGCTGTTGCTCAGGTTGTTATAACTGGTCTGCAGCTCCTTATTACTGGTCTGCAGCTGGTTGTTTTCCAACGTGACTGAAATATCTGGTGAAAAGCACAAAAAAAGAAAAACACAAGGCAGGGCAGGGATTTCAAATCAAAACCAACTGATCAAGGTGTTGTGTGACTGCAGATAGGACGTTAAAATAAAGACGAGGCCCTCACAGAGATTGGCCAGGACGATGCCTCCCGCTGCCAGCAGGAGGCAGAGTATACCCAGAGCCAGCGCGGCCGCTCTGAAAGGGTTGCTTTGCACAGCTGGAGGATGATTTTGAGAATGTGCTCCTGCAGAGGCAAAGCACACAGAGGACACATTTTGATTTAGGTCAAGCTCATCTGAACAGACGACAGCAAAGACATTTAAACTCAACTCTTAACTTTATAATAAAGCGCATTTCACGCAAGTAGCAGCCGAACGTTCTTCACAGAACAAACTTAAAACACAGATGCAAACAACAAACAAGAACACAAAAAGAGAAGACAAAGAAATCTGTTAAAGAAAGCAAGTGTAAAAATGACAACCGGAACACAGTAAATGTTAAAAATCCAATACAACCAACAGAATAAAGCAAACATGATATGAAAAAAATGATTAACACTTATAAACTAATGCTACAATATTACTACAAATTAAAAGCCAGATTAAAAAGTAAACTCTTTCAATTCCTTTTAAAAATTCAGAGTATAGAATATATATAGAATATAGAATACCTTTCTAGTATCCAGAGGCAGTGAGTTTTCACCGTCTAGGGGCGTAACAACAGAATGCAGTCTAATGTATTCTAGTGAGTGTACTGTACTATATATAAATATATTGGCCTATATATATGGGCGAGGGTGGGCGTATCATATTGGGTGGTCTGGGTGTCCTCCCCCAGGGTTATTTGGAGCGTCAAAGACTTCATTTCCTGCATTTGAATTCACTTTAATGCACCAATTTAAGGTGGAAATCCCTTTATTTAGCCTATGCCAAGAAGAAAAACACAGATGACAAGTCAAAATATACCAAAAATATAATAGAAAGTATGTCGTTGCATGACATTGGGCATTTTTAAGTGGGTATATGGAAATCCTGGAGCTTTGTTAGTGGGTATACTGTGTATACCTGCGTATCACGTAGACTACACCATTGAATTAAAGTATTAAAGTGTATGATGACCTTGAGTGAAGTTCGTAAAATGTACATGTCAGAGTGGTATGGCAAACTACTTACTAATCTTTTGCAGGCATTAGAGCAAATGTTCTTGTATTGAATATTGTTATTTCATCAATATAACGACAATCGTTTACACACGTCATTGATAGCTGAGCCCTTGGTTTCAATGCACAGTTTCCGTTTGTTTTGATATAATCAGTATTTTTAAGTATTGACTCTGACTTCAAGTATTTAATGCCTACGTACCTCTGCGCTGTGTCGGAACACGGCTGTTTGCGGAAGTGTCCACACTCTCGTAGATGTCGATTACTCTCTCCACTCTCTCTCCTCCGTCCTCTCTGGCTCCTTTGCTGTATTTCACATCCATAGTCAAATTTGGGTTTTCGTAAATGTTGGAAGACATTTTAAATTCTGAGACAACTGACGCGTCTCAGCGGCGTTTTCACAATTTCCTGCAGCAGTACACCTTGTTGTATTCCTCTAACAGCCGGTGCTTTGCTGTAGTTAGAGCACTTTGTGCTCTGATCCGATGCTGCTATCGCGTCTGTCTCTCTCTTCAACACCGAGTATTAAGGAAGTAGCAGGAAGACAAACTACCACATTTCTGACGTACTGTAAAACCCCTTAACTACTTGCCCAATACAAAAAGTGCTATCTTTGATCTTTTAAAACAGAGACGTATGTGAGCTGATGTGATATGTTATCTGTGGTTTGTCGAATATGCTAGAGCACTTTGCACGAGTTCGCGGAATTCAGATCGTTCGCCGATAATGACGTTAGAACGTAGTTTCACAGAAAAGACTACAAAAAAAAGAAATAAACTGTTTTAAATGATGAAAACGAGCGCTATGTAATGGATCAAACATTGAACATGAGCAGAGAAATGTTTTTTTTAAATGTCCTGCCTTATTTCTTATTCTGATCTGCAACACATTACACATTGCACAACATGGCATCCTGTGGCCACATACGCCTTGACTTGTTTCTGCTACGTATGTGACATATTCTGTTATCACTGGAATCATTTCCTCACAGTGATCATTATCATTAAATCGGGTTAAACTCTAGAGGAAATGGAGTCTGAAGAAATATTCAGACGTGGCCACGAGCATGCGCACAAACAGATATCGAAGCTGAACATGATGACGCTTTATACACCACTTCCTTCATCGTGTCAAAGAGCAGAACACATTATATCCTTCTGTAAAGTTCATTATGTTATTCTACTCTTAGAGAAGATAAATAAAAATGGATATCCATTAGACGAAGTTGCCCTGTTAGTTTTTCTTTTTCTTTTTGGAGGCTTTTCCGAACACCAGACCACCAGACACCACTTTGAATGCCCTTTTTTGTTTTAATTCTGGTCCTGAAAGTCGGTCCAGAGCACCTTCTATAAGTCATAAAAGACAGGCAGGCTATGATTGGTCGGGGACCAACGTGTAGGGTTTCAGTGTGTGACTCTGCACCCATATTCACATTTTTGAGTTTTTACAATCCATTTTACTGTGCTTTATTGCTATTATATCATTATTTTTGTCAATACCTTTACTATCGCAACTACCTGCCCTTGTTTTATGGCAAATGCTGAATGAATGTCGTTTGTCTTAGTTATACGTGGTTGTGTGCAATATAGTTTTCTTTTAAGCACCGCTGGGAGGGGTATTTGTAATCTCTCAGTATTTATTGCAATGTAATGACAATAAAGGCTTCTTATCTTATCATATGTCTCGAATTTCTGACTCTATAATCTGACACAAGACCGTCTTAACAGACATCATTATAGGTTAACAAAGGCTGGGCTTTCTTGGATGTGTTTACACTGACGTTTGTACGTGACAAGTGGACACCAGTGTCCTCAAATCAGACATTACAAAGTCTCACATTGCCGGCTCTATCTGCACAGCGCTGTGGAGTAAGGTCTGGCTGCACCGCAGATACATTCTGGTATAGGAGGAGAAAAAACACTCTGGGTTGTTGGCATTTCTTTAAGCCAATCGGAATCGACTTGGGCGGCGCTGAGCTCCAGACGCAGCGACGGTGGCTCTGCTTAAAAGTCTGAGGAAGGAACTGGTTTTGGTGGAACATTTGCACCCCGCAAAAGAAAACGCCACATACAATATTACATGAAGTTAACTGTTGACACCATACAGTAACGTGAGATATTTAAATTAGCCGATACATGGTTACACCTCATTGGCTCTTACCAGTGTATCTCCGTGTGTACTTCGTCCACAGCAATCCCACCAATCAGTCCCAAAACGTCCCAGTTAGAGAGGAGATGCCCTCAACATATTCTTAGTAAATCTTTACAATCATTCCCTGAAAGAACCGAGCAGGCCTGCCTTGATATTTTCAGCGTGTAGCTCGCTAGCTCAGAGTTTGAGAACGGCAACACAGAGATTAGAAATGCACTTCTGCAGATCCAGACTAGACGATACAAGACAGTTGTGTTGTCTTCGTTTCAACCTTGAAAAAAGCACTTTTTTTTCTAACATTTTTGACGCCTTTTTCAGAATTTGTTTTTGCTTTTTCGTCTTTTTCCAACGTTTTTAATTTTTCTTCTACACATTTTCAGCTGGCCAATGTGACCCGAAGTCAACACTAGGGTTAACACTCTCTCTCTCTCTCTCTCTCTCTCTCTCTCTCTCTCTCTCTCTCTCTCTCTCTCTCTCTCTCTCTCTCTCTCTCTCTCTCTCTCTCTCTCTCTCCCCCCCCCTCCAGGGGCCAACTGGTCCAGTAGGTGATACAGGTGTACCCGGGCCTCAGGGACCCCAAGGACCGCAGGGACCCAGCGGACGCTCCATCATAGGACCCCCAGTAAGACAAACACCCACCCAGTTCTCAGTCTCACTAGAGCAGTGATTTTCAACCACTGTGCCCACATGTCCTGTGTGCCGTGGGAAATTATCCGAGTTTACTTAATTGGTCCAACAAATATTTTTTATTGAGTTACTGCAAATAATTTGCCAATTTTTCGCATCTGTGACTGCAATGTGATGACTGGCAGAGAAATTAAATACTATTCTGCGTCAGTAGGTGGCAGTATAGCGCAATAATGACCTTGTTGATTTAAGACAATAGAATTACTGCCCCCTGGTGGCAGTGACAGGATGTAAGCCTGCAACAGCCATGGATACATTTTAAAAAAGGAAAAATGCAGATTCTGATCTTATTAGGCTACAATGTGTCATTTTGTAACATTTTTGGTTGGTGGTGTGCCGCGGGAGTTTTTTTAATGTAAAAAATGTGCCGTGGTTCAAAAAAGGTTGAAAAACACTGAACTAGAGATCAAAATCTCTAAATCATAGACACTACTTCCACTCTAATAGACACTTAAACTTCTTCCATTTATTTGAATTGGTTGTTATTTTGAATTTTGACATATTCCGGATACAATTCATATTGTATGTTTATGAAAACACCGTCATTTTTTCACCATTGCCACTATATTTTGTATATTTCATGTTATATATATAACGATATGCATACTGTCTGAAAAGTAAAGTATAATTTTGATCTGCAGGGTTCTCCAGGAGAGAGAGGACAGAAAGGTGAAGCTGGACAACAAGGAACACAGGTAAGAAAAATCTAAGACAACAGAAACATCGCTGCACGTGAGGCTAGTTAACACTACGTTAGCTAGTAGCTGGATTAAACACGGTTAAATGCTGACAGCTAACGGTGTAAAGTGTGACTGTATTTCACTGTAGAGGATTCCAACAGCGGGACGTTAAGCAGTCTGCAGCTGCCGTTGCCGGAAAAACACAGAAACTGGTAGCCTCGTGGTGCATTCAAAGTTATTGTTAAATACCCCTTTCCCTTCCAGTGGTTGTTTTTGTCATTTAAAAAACTTTTTTTAAAGTTCAGGCACCGTTTAGACACCGGCACTTTTTTAAAAGTATTCTTTAGCACCGGTATCAGAAAAAACCCAACCCTAGTTAGGTCTTAATGATCAATATGTTAATATTCAACCGTTTGTCTGGTACTTAATCATTACGAAGCCTCATCAAATCATGTTATTAAGACACCAAACGTCTCAAAAGAGCCTCACAAAAAGTAATGTTCTACTATAAATTACTGGGACTAATATGACCTTTTGGAAGCAAACGGTTGTCAGATTTTGAATAATGGTGCCATTTGTTAAAGGTTGATTTCTGCTGTTCAAATCGCTTTTCGGTTTCCTGAGTTTGTAACAAGACAGCAAGATTGACTCTAAACAAAACTGTTTGTAACAGGAGAGTTAAATGGTTTCTATATTTTTGGAAAGTTGAAAGTATAGGAAGCCATGCAACAAAGGTCCCCAGCTGGGACAACCCATTAATCAACATATCTGTAAATGTGTCAGTGTTAGCCAGCTGGCTAATTCTCGACTGCAGTCCTTCGGCCAGATGTTTTAATACCAGCAGGGGTGTCGGACTGGGGGGAGGTGGGGGGGGGGTGTAGACAATTCCGTTGTAGACAACTGGCCGTTGATTTTAATTACGGAGCTATGTGAAATCGGCAAACATGTTTTCTGTTGTCATTTTTGAGCCGTAACTGTAACTTTTAAAGGTGTGTAGTTAAACACGCAGGTCTGGTCTATCGGTCGTCTCTGCTGTGCTTATTTTCTGCCCTGTGTTGCTTTGCTAGCGTCTTTAATAAGCCAAGTCTAGCGTTAGGAACAGCAACATGTCACCGGCGGTCGGACTGACTGCTAGTTTGGGTGGTGCCATATGGCGCTTATACCCACTGCTGGTACCAGCTCTACTCGGCTCGGCTCGGCTAGAACTTGCCGAACAAAACTTTTAAAATTCTTACTCATAGAAAATATTCACACACCCGTGTTCTGAATGTGAAGTCACATCAAAGATATTTACAAATGTGTAGAATGAATACAATGACAGCTGCAAACGTATAATGCAACATTTGTAGTCGCTGTCATTTTACATCAGTTGTTGTAAGAGTGGTCACATGTGAAGTTGTTTAAAATATTGATGTCATTTGTTAAAATGTGTAGATTTGGACTCTGTGTGAATGTGAGCTGCTCTCCTTTCTGTGTTTCAGGGAATCGCTGGCCGAGCCGGACCTCCAGGCAGAGAAGGTCCGCCAGGAACCAGAGTGAGTCACCGCAAATATATTAATATATTAACATATTAACATATTACTCTTAACACCAACATACTACAGCTACTACTACACATACTCAGCGCCAGATCAAATGGAAAAATTACACTAGGCATACTGCTTTTTTCGGGGCCCGCTCCAAATGAATACTTTTTTTTAAAAGATTATGTTTTGGGCATTTTTAGGCCTTCATTGACAGGACAGCTGAAGAAATGAAAGGGGAAAATGACATGCAGCAAAGGGCCGCAGGTCGCGGTTCAACCCAGGCCCTCTGCGTCAAGGAGTAGACCACTATACGTATATATGCGCGCCCGCTCTACCAACCGAGCGATCCGGGCGCCTCCAAATGAATACTTTATTTAATGAATGAACAACATGACTTCTATCTGCCACATGAGTATTATACTAATGTATTTATGTAGGTCAGTTAGTGCAGGGTGGCCACCAAATGATGTAATGCAACTTTTTTTTAATTAAAATGTCTGAAAACATCAATATGAATTCAACATTTTAATAGCAAAGAGAAATTGGCCTATTTGTGAGGGGAAAAACCATTTGATTTACACATTGAAGATGAGCTACTGTAGGTAATGTAGCCACTATGGTCGCCATACAGTTAAGCTTAAGGAGTCGCTGTGCTTTCCCCATATATGTTTAACATTAAAACATGATGTATGAATACTATCCATTCATTTTCATCCATCTGGCCCAGTTTAATATGCAACTATATTATACAGTATATGTAGCAGGGGGTCCCTACCTCGTCTCTCTTTCAGCTAAGGGGTCCTCGGCCTAGGAAAACGTGTGTAAAGCCTCTTTGTCGTTTTGTTTCTTCTTAATTCATCTTTTTTTCCTGCTTGGCTGCACCCGAAAGCATCCCAGAAAAGTGGCAGTGTAATCTTCCAGTGTAAACTGTACTTTTTATAAAACAATATGATAAGGGGCACCTGGATAGCTCACCTGGTAGAGCCTGTGCCCCATGTAAATAGGCTCAGTCCTCGTCGCAGTGGCCGCAGGTTAAACTCCGACCTGCGTTCATCCTCCCCTTTTACATCTTCAGCTGCCATGAATAATAAAGGCCTGAAATACTTTAAGAAAAAGGAAAATCTTTACAATATATACAGTACAATATACACGTTTAAATGAAGTGATATATTGGAGATGTACATTTTAAAACTATACAACGTTTTGACTTGTTCCTCTTGCTGGGCCCCTAGTGGTAAATGGACTCTAGGCAGGTGCCTAGAAAAGGGCGTGCTGGTCTTACAGGGAGGTGTGTTCAGGTGCATTCTGGGCGTGCTGGTCTTACGGGGAGGTGTGTTCAGGTGCATTCTGGGCGTGCTGGTCTTACGGGGAGGTGTGTTCAGGTGCATTCTGGGCGTGCTGGTCTTACGGGGAGGTGTGTTCAGGTGCATTCTGGGCGTGCTGGTCTTACGGGGAGGTGTGTTCAGGTGCATTCTGGGCGTGCTGGTCTTACGGGGAGGTGTGTTCAGGTGCATTCTGGGCGTGCTGGTCTTACGGGGAGGTGTGTTCAGGTGCATTCTGGGCGTGCTGGTCTTACGGGGAGGTGTGTTCAGGTGCATTCTGGGCGTGCTGGTCTTACGGGGAGGTGTGTTCAGGTGCATTCTGGGCGTGCTGGTCTTACGGGGAGGTGTGTTCAGGTGCATTCTGGGCGTGCTGGTCTTACGGGGAGGTGTGTTCAGGTGCATTCTGGGCGTGCTGGTCTTACGGGGAGGTGTGTTCAGGTGCATTCTGGGCGTGCTGGTCTTACGGGGAGGTGTGTTCAGGTGCATTCTGGGCGTGCTGGTCTTACGGGAGGGTGTTTAGGTGCATTCTGGGCGTGCTGGTCTTACGGGGAGGTGTGTTCAGGTGCATT
>CM042330.1:2347146-2414646 GCA_023566125.1 Zingel zingel
AGGGTCCTCCTGGAAGCAAAGGGGAGAAAGGTGAACGGGTAAGTTGTTTCTTCTTGTTCTTCGACTAACGATTGTTTTCATTGTCGATTTAAAGTGCCCATATTTTGAAAAAAACAATTTTTTTCTGGGATTTGGGGTGTTATTTTGTGTCTCTGTTGCTTCCACACGCATACAAACTTTGAAAATAACCATCCGTGCTGTTTAGAGTGAGATACGGTTCCTGAATGTGTCCTGCCTTCAGTCTCCGGGTGAGCTGGTCAACATCTGCACGGCTTTCTACGTCACTAGCCGAGACGAGGGGCCTAGGGGGCTAACTGTTAGCATGCTAGCTCGTTCTCAATGGCAAAACACTGCTACAACACACACTAGTTCACCTTAATCTACAAAAGAACTACTTCCATGTCCCTGTTCTGCAGGTATCCCACGCAAAGTTGGAAGTGCACCCTCGTTTAGAAGAAAACTCCCGGCTAATCCTGCGTTGTACTGACTGAAGTTGTAGAAACAAACAGCTAGCTAGCTCATGTAGTCCTTACCTACCTACTGAGCATGTGGTCTTACCTAGCTACTGAGCATGTGCGACTGCCAACAAAGATGTTACAGCAGTGGGAGGTCTCACTCTGGAGCTAAAACAGAGAGCTGAACACAGGGTGAAAAGAGGAGCTGCAGCAATGAGCAGTACAACATAAATATGGTGTATTTTGATAATTAAACCATGCAAACCTATTCTGATATAACCTCTAAATACAATTATGAACCTGATAATGAGCAGAATATGAGCTCTTTAAAGGTGCTGTAGGTAGGATTGTGAAGATCCAGGACTTAGCCCAAAAAATCTGAACATCAACAACTTCTCAGCCCAAAACGGTCTCCTAAGCCCCTCCCCCCACAAGGGAGAATGAATGCGTGTGCATGAGCAGTGATTGACACGCAGTTAGATTATTTTCTGTATTAATGGATTAGTTGTTTGGTCTCTAAAATGTCAGAAATATCAGTGTTTCCCTAAAAGCAAAAGATGACGTCGTCATGTATGTCGTATTTTTAGAAAATACTCACATTTAATAAGCTGTTTTAAGTTCACCTGCATCATTCAGATAAAATGTGAAAAGGGGAAATGTTCAGGTGGCAAATCAAGTCAACGTAAAGACAAAGACGGAGGCAAACGGGCAAAGATTTCGACTCAAAGTGAGAAGACGTGTCCACCGGGGTTATCTTCAGTTAATCAGCTGCTCTAAAAAAGCTGTTTCTTCAAATAATTTTAACTTTTTTTTTGTCTGTGTACAAAACCACTGAAGCTGTTGATTCAGCCGTTGGTCATTCTCAAGGCTGCAGTTCATATTTGGGCAGCAGTTTGTGTTATTTTATTGCATAACATTTAGTTCTGTAATCCTATTCGTAGGTAGTTTCCAGGAACCGATGGATCCTTTCATTTAATTTCATTTATTCATTTATTTCATTCATTCATATCATGCATGAATGGGAGAAAAGGAAAAAAAAGGTTATCAGTACTACTCTTTACATTTAATTGTCATCATTTTAAGCGTGTTAGTCATCATTTTTCTTATAACATTCCAGTATTTTGTTCTTATACAAATTCTTACATTTACAAACACTTTTGCAGTACTTCAGTTCATAGTCCGAAGTATTCCACACAAGGTATTTAACTCCGTGAATGGACAAACACTTCTGTTTTCGTGTACTACGTGCGAAAAGAGTTTTAAAATGATATTGCCTTCTATGGCCATCTTCCTCTGATACAGTAGTAAATACATTTTGTATAACCATAGGCAAAACGCTCTGCTTAACTGTCCACATCAAAATCTTCCAATCAACCAAATCTTTGACTTTTAAAAGTCCAGATTTTATAAATAATTAGTGTGCATGTCTTGTTGATTATCCTTAATGCTTTTTTCTGTAACAAAAACAGAGGTTTTGTGTTAATAGGGTATGTATTACCCCAGACTTCTGTGCAATATCCAAAATATGGGAGTATTAAGGAATTGTCAAACATAAGCAACATTGAATAATCTAAAACCTCTTTAAATTTATACAAGTTAAAGATGACAGACTGAAATAGTAGTAGTGCTAAAAAGTGTTTCTTCCTGTGGTAACATCGACGATAACAACATCCTGTATGATGCTGAACGAGCCGCTGCTCCGTCACTCAGAACAGAACAGATGTCACATCTTTAAAAACGCAGGATATGAGCACCCAGGGACATCACACGCACATCAACAGATCATTATGAAGAGAGGTTAGTATGGAGAATAAGATATATGCGTAATGTCGGGTACTCACTGACGCGTGTTCCAATCCACACACAAATACCAAGCGTTGTGAACACGTGTTTAACCGTTAAACGCAACGCTTGTTTATCATAAGGCGCATTTCCATCACATGGTACCTGCTCGACTGCTAACAGGTACTTTTTTTAGTACCACCTCCGTCGAGGTCCCAGCGAGCTGAGGCGAGCCGAAAAGGTGACGTGAAAGCGACAGACGGGGGTCCTGAACTAACCCTATCTTTAACTAGTTCAGCCAGCTGTGTGTTTGTTGCCTCCAGCTTCATTAGAAACTAAATGTGTCTTCTGGCATCAACACACCTTCCACGTTCTGTGTGTGTGTCGCGTTAGGTCACGCCAGTTTACTGCGGCGCCGCTTGTTTACAGTCCTGCGGAGGCTCCAGGCAGAGCTTTCGGCGTAGCCTACGTACACACACACACACGGCCGGCTCCACGCACACACCAGCGCACAAGTATAACCATCAGGCCACTTCCATCGGCTACGGAGAAAGCTCTGCGTGGAGCCTCCACAGAACTGGAGAACAAGCTCAAGTGGCCTATGGTATAAGACGACCAGCCACGCTGAGGCGGAACTAAAATCTGCAACGGAAAATGGACGCACAGTGTGTCGAGTCGAGCAGGTACCATGTAATGGAAAAACGCCATACGCCAACAGGCAGTTTCATATTTAAAGCACATATTTACCAGGGATGCACCGAATCCAGGATTCGGCTTCGGCCAAATATTGGGCTTTTTGACCGGGTTCAGTTTCTGCCGAACTTTAGGATTTTTTTCAACCCTACGCTTGAACTACGCGCGCTACGCTGGTCGATGTAATGACAGCGCAAAGCCCGACTCAAGTGTCTTTGCTAGTTTAAGACCGACTCAGTTGTCAGTTTCCTGTCCAGCGTCCGCGTCGTTTAAATAGCAAATGCACCTGCGCCCATCTGTGCGCCCATGGGCGTGCTGGTCTTACAGGGAGGTGTGTTCAGGTGCATTCTGGGCGTGCTGGTCTTACAGGGAGGTGTGTTCAGGTGCATTCTGGGCGTGCTGGTCTTACAGGGAGGTGTGTTCAGGTGTATTCTGGGCGTGCTGGTCTTACAGGGAGGTGTGTTCAGGTGCATTCTGGGCGTGCTGGTCTTACAGGGAGGTGTGTTCAGGTGCATTCTGGCCGTATTGATATCTTGAGGCAGCGGGAAGTGATGGCACCATTGACCAACAAAAACCTGGTCTAAAGTCAATAACGCAGCATTTCATTGTTATTTTAACAGAGCATTAGTAAAATGCTCCTAGGCTCGTGCACAGCACGCGCACACTATGCTTGTTACACACACACACACACACACACACACACACACACACACAGCAGCACACACACATGCAGAAGATTACAAATTAAAATATTACGGTGCAAATCCTCCATCATAACAGCAATGCTCCAAGGTCCAAACGCGCCTGGCTTTTAAAGCGAATGTGAGATGATCTCTGATTGGTTGATTGCATGTTACGCCCAAAACACACCTCTGATTAATGAAGACACTAAGTCCAACCCTTTAGAACCATGCGCCCGGCACACGGACCCTTTTTTCCGCCGTCAAACTAGCAAAAGTGGATTCGTACACGCCCTAAACGCACCTGCACCAGGCACGCTTCACACCGTGCGCTTAGATCGTTAAAATATGACCCTGCTTCTCTGCTGTAGCCAATCATTGCAAGGCGGTTTATGCAACCATCAATCTTGGAGGTGAGCGGCTCGGCGATCAGACCCTCCGCGCACAGTGTCAACCACACTAGACGCAAGAAGCATGACACAGCTTTTAGTGTGATCAAGTGTGATATAGCGCTTATTTAAGGGTTCTTCCTACCGTAGTGGAATGTAAACAACTTGAGAGTTTCTGTAAATGCTTAACTGGTAACAACAGCTGAGCAACAGTTCGCTCAACTGGCGACAGGCCGCGTGTCAAACAGGCGGCCGTTGTGTTCACATGCAATTAATTTTTTTCATGTGAATCTGCCGACAGAAAGCTGTTGATCACTTGCACGTTGTGAGTCATTAGCACATTCGCACTGGCAAATTAAGGACTGCTAAAAAATATTCTGAAAATACGGAATTCTTTTCGCAGAAAAGGCGTTATTCTTCACGGAAAAGTTCCCTGTGTGTTGTGTGATCACAGCATCAGCAGTTTGTAGGAAGAGTTGCTCAGGAACCAAACACCCAACACGTTCTCACACTCATCTCGTAAAATATGGACGCTTGGTCAGGTGCCTTTTTCGTTCTTATTGACGCTAAAAGTCTCCTTTAGCGCTATAAGTAAACACGCTTGGTCGGGACTATTGCCGTCCCTTTAGCGCTATAAGTAAACACGCTTGGTCGGGACTATCGCCGTCCCTTTAGCGCTATAAGTAAACACGCTTGGTCGGGACTATCGCCGTCCCTTTAGCGCTATAAGTAAACACGCTTGGTCGGGACTATTGCCGTCCCTTTAGCGCTATAAGTAAACGCGCTTGGTCGGGACTATCGCCGTCCCTTTAGCGCTATAAGTAAACGCGCTTGGTCGGGACTATTGCCGTCCCTTTAGCGCTATAAGTAAACGCGCTCGGTCGGGACTATTGCCGTCCCTTTAGCGCTATAAGTAAACGCGCTCGGTCGGGACTATCGCCGTCCCTTTAGCGCTATAAGTAAACGCGCTTGGTCGGGACTATCGCCGTCCCTTTAGCGCTATAAGTAAACGCGCTTGGTCGGGACTATCGCCGTCCCTTTAGCGCTATAAGTAAACGCGCTCGGTCGGGACTATTGCCGTCCCTTTAGCGCTATAAGTAAACGCGCTCGGTCGGGACTATCGCCGTCCCTTTAGCGCTATAAGTAAACTGATTTAAGAAACACTCATACTATCTGCTTTGGAGAAATGATCAAACACAGAACACACAAACACATTTTGTTATTAACTGCCTGTTTATATTTCAGCACACTTCAGTGCAGTTCTGTCATTAGTTGTAACCATGAATCTACGCCAACTGCGGCAGGTGAGTGCACAGTCGAGATTACAGATGCAAACGTTAACAGAAGCTCTGCGTGTGTCTCGTGTCTCCAGGGTGACCTGCAGTCGACAGCGTCAGTCCAGGACATCGCCAGGCAGGTCTGTGAGCAGCTCATTCAGAGTGAGTAACTACACTTTCTGCGTATTTCTACGTAACATACGTAAGTGTAACTTAGGTATGTTTGAGGGGGAAGACGTAGTTTAAGGATCTAGGTTAGAATCAGGTTCTGGTTAGTGGATGAAGAATGCATCGTCAGTATGAATGCAGTGAGTTGGTCGCCAGTTCCTTTAGAGAGATGTGGGGGAGTTATCATTTCTTTGCAATTAAAAGTTTCTGAAAGGTATCTACAGCAAAAAAGCCATCACCTGAGTGCTCATCGGCCTATTTCTCTCTGGCGTAGTGGTAACGTTCTGTATATTTCAGCCAGTTCATTATATCACCTTAAAGGCACAACCAGTAGGACATACACTCACACAACCACACACACACACTTACACACACACAACCACATGCACACACACACACACATACACACACAAGCATACAGACACACACACACACACACACACACACACACACACACACACACACACACACACACACACACACACACACACAACCACATACACACACAAGCCTACAGACAAACATACACACATACAAGCCTACAGACACACAACCACACGCACACACACACACACACACATACACACACAAGCATACAGACACACACACACACACACACACACACACACACACACACACACACATACAAGCCTACAGACACACAGATACACACACAACCACACACACACACACACACATACAAGCATACAGACACACACACACACACACACACACACACAAGCATACAGACACACAGACACAAACAAACATAAATACAAGCCTACAGACACACAGATACACACAACCCCTCCCCCCCCCCACACACACACACACACACACACACACACACACAAGCCTACAGACACACACACACACACACATACAAGCCTACAGACACACACACACACACACACACACATACAAGCCTACAGACACATAGATACACACAACCACACACATATACACACACACACACACACACACACACACACACAGAGACAGACAGACACATACAAGCATACACACACACAGACAAGCATACAGACACACACACACACACACACACACACACACACACACACACACACACACACACAACCACACACATACACACACAGACAGACACACACAAGCATACAGACTCACACACACACACAAACACACACACACAAGTATACAGACGCACACACACACACAACCACACACACACACACACACACACAAAGTTACATCACTGATACTAGAAGGCATGGCCAAGACATGCAAATATAGCGAGGCAAACATCATGCCGGCCAAGCTCGTTCCACAACGAGAGTAAATCTGTGCAGCTGCAGTCAAGATCCAACAGATGTTTGAGTTTACAAACCGCAGACCTCAACCAAAGTCTTCGTCCATTTCATTTAATTACAAACCTTTATTTTAAGACTCGGGGAATCAATTTTCTCAGACTCATTTTCAATCATGACAAAGTCATCAAACAGTCAAATAACCAACCAGTTTAAATAGTCTCAGGCTGGGTCTCAAACCGCCTATTTATACACTTCAAACACTTATGGCGTTTTTCCATTACACGGTACCTGCTCGCCTCGACACACTGTGCGTCCGTTTTCCGTTGCAGATTGTAGTCCCGCCTCAGCGTGGCTGGTCGTCTTATACGCCGGCTCGACGCACACACACCATTGCACAAGTATAACCATCAGGCCACTTGAGCTTGTTCTCCAGTTCTGTGGAGGCTCCACGCAGAGCTTTCTCCGTAGCCGATGGAAGTGGCCTGATGGTTATACTTGTGCGCTGGTGTGTGCGTGGAGCCGGCCGTGTGTGTGTGTGTGTACGTAGGCTACGGAGAAAGCTCTGCCTGGAGCCTCCGCAGGACTGTAAACAAGCGGCGCCGCAGTAAACTGGCGTGACCTAACGCGACACACACACAGAACGTGGAAGGTGTGTTGATGCCAGAAGACACATTTAGTTTCTAATGAAGCTGGAGGCAGCAAACACACAGCTGGCTGAACTAGTTAAAGATAGGGTTAGTTCAGGACCCCCGTCTGTCGCTTTCACCTCACCTTTTCGGCTCGCCTCAGCTCGCTGGGACCTCGACGGAGGTGGTACTGAAAAAAGTACCTGTTAGCAGGTACCAGGGACTTTTTTACGTAATGGAAAACCAAAAAAGGCGAGTCGAGTCGAGGCGAGTCGAGCAGGTACCATGTGATGGAAAAGCGCCGTTAGTTTTAAGTATATCGTGTAGATAACGCAAAAAGTCAGAGACCTGAAAGTACCCGGATGACCCCCCTAAAAACGGTCAAAAAGTTCAGTGTGGAACGATGGACCCTACTCGCACTAAACGGGCGCCATCTTTGACTACAAAGCGGAAAGGAGCCCTTAACCGGCAGCTGATTGGACGAACGCGTCACGTGGGTCTGGCTGCTCCCGAATTTCAAAGCCAGACCATAATGGCGGCTCGTTCGGAATAGAAATCTCGTGTTTTACAAGAATAGTTGACCGAAACGTGTTCCGGAAAACATTTTAAGCGAGAAATAGGCCGTACAGTTGCTGAATCTGGTTTGTTGATTGACAAAGATTTTCGACCGCTACTCATTTGCATACAGGAAAGCCCGTATTTTTGGCGGCTGGAAAATCGCGTTCACATGTGTTGCGTTCGTCGCGTTCGTCGCGTTCGTCGCGCTCATCCCGCTCATCATTTCGGGTAAGTATTTCAACTTAAGTGTTCCTTTTGGGACAGTACTAACCATTGAAAGCGGACACTACGGCAGGAAGTGGTCAGTGTACTGACGGACGTATGCGGAATAAGACACAGCCACAGTCTTCTGGGGATTCATCCCTTTTTATGTTTTCAGACCACATGGCACGCTACAACTCCATCCTGAACCACGTGCCCAGTCCGCCAGTGTCCATCCGCACTGTGCCGGGACCCCCCGGAGAGCCTGGCAGACAGGGATCTCCAGGGCCCCAGGGAGAACAGGGACCCACAGGAAGACCCGGCTTCCCAGGACAGAACGGACAGAACGGGCAGCCGGGAGAAAGAGGTAAACTGGTTGGACCACAGCTCACTGTAGATGTAAGACTGTCGGGGTCCCACCCCAGCAGCTTTAAAGCATCAAACTTTAAAAATGTAAAGACTGTAGATCCTCACAGTACGTTCACAAGCCGTCATGGCTCAAAGAGTTCAAACGTGAAGTCTACTTAAAGGGGAACTATTATGCTTGTCTGTATTTTCTGTCTGATCTATAATGTTACTATGTCAGATGCTCTTGGCTCCGTATCACGTCACACCGAGCCCCTATATGGTCATCTGCTCCACGTTACTGCAGTGTTTACGGTACACACTGCTACATGTAGCTAAATGCTAACGTCAGAGAAAGCTGTAATCTTGGCTGCCGACGTCAGTTTCTCCGCAATTTTTTGGTGACATATATGCTGGAACAAGTCCGGTTGTGTAATATTTTGTTTATATATCTTTATCGGCGATTTCTGACTGCATAAAGTCTTGCTTTATACCGTCAAAGTCTTGGAGATCCGTAAACGCCGACCAATCAGAGCAGACTGGGCCTTTTCGGGAGGGGGTCTTAAAGAGACAGGCGCTCCAACAGAGCGGTTCATTCAGAGGGTGAATACAGGTACAGCAACTATGGGCAATATGAGAAGAATCAAGACTTTTTTAAACATTAAAGCATGTAAACAGGTTATAGTACAGAGATGCCCAAATTCTTTCTTATGAAGGGCCAAAATGTATCTGGGTGGCCGGCCACGGGCCAAAACTAAATGTTAAATAATACCGTAATTCTTGTAGTTCTACGTAGATAAAACTTACGTATGTTATTTAATAGGAAAGTTTAACAGCACTCTGCTTAACATTTACACACTCAGATTAAGTTCCATTTAGGCTGCACAAAAAGGATGTTTTTTGTAGTGGCTAGGGTTAGGATTTTACAAAGCTTTTCAAAATAAGAGCATAAGCAAGTCAAAGGCCATGCAGGGCCGAAACAAAGTGAGCACTGGCCAAACTTGGCCCACCAACCACCCATTGGGCTGCCTAGTTCTAGTAGAAACACAGACTACACGTATGAACCTGGAAACGGTATATACTGTCATAGGTCTCCTTTAATACTCTCCCAGCATATTACAACGCTGTGGGGGTGTGTGTTTGTGTGTGTGTGTGTGTGTGTGTGTGTGTGTGTGTGGTGTGTGTGTGTGTGTGTGTGTGTGTGTGTGTGTGTGTGTGTGTGTGTGTGTCTGTGTTTCCAGGTCAACCAGGAGAAAAGGGTGAGAAAGGATCTCAAGGTGTTGGAGTCCAGGGCCCCAGAGGACCTCCAGGACCCCCCGGTACGTTAAACCGCACTGAGCCGTACACACTTCACCAGAGGTTTTAAATCAGAATCTCCTGATCGTTTCTAACAAATTCCTCCTCCCCTTCCCAGGAGCCCAAGGCCAGGGCAGACCTGGCAGCCAGGGTCCCTCAGGGCGGCCTGGAAATCCCGGGACCCCTGGTCGTCCCGGGGTCCCTGGACCCGTCGGCTCCACTGGGCCTCCTGGCTACTGCGACCAGAACTCCTGTGTGGGCTACAATGTTGGAGGTAGGTAGGGTCCAGTCATCTAAGTGACTAATGTGAACAAAAGTCTTAGACGTTGGTCCAGTATTGAGGCAGACCGCTGTAACCGTCAGCCGTGAACCGGGCTGCAATGCAACCCTACGGGACAAACGTGCATCGTCAGTTTGCGTCCACTAACAGTGCCGTCAGACTCAGATTATTATTCTAAGTTTCTGACAACATTATGGAAAGGATCCCGACAGAGATAGACCTTTCTGTTAAAAATTAAAATGCTTTTGTTTACCCTGAAACAGCCCCGAAATCCCCATGACCAAACTCCACCAGACTCCATGTAAATAATCACTACTTTTAGCGTGTATATAGGCAGCATATTTTTACATTTGAATGGGTGAATTAAGGGTCTATTTCAACCAAACCAGACTGGTGATTGTTGGAAGGGTGAAGAGACAAACCAAGACCACTTTTGAATTTCTTTTTTTTGTTTCTTTCGACTTTTAGTGAAGTGTGTTTTACACTGATAAAATTACTGTTTTATTACATGGAGTCTGGTGGAGTTTGGTGATGGTGATTTCAGGGCTGTTTAATGTTAAACAAAAAGGATCTTACTCTTTAACTAAAAGGTCTATCTCTGTAGGGATCCTTTCATAATGTTGTCAGACACTAACAATAATAAGCTGAGCCTGTCAGCGGCAACAACAGAACTTTTATAGACGAAAATTGAAGATGCACATTTACCAATTAACGTTACATTAGAGCTTGTTTCGCTGTTGCCGACTGCAGCGGTCTCACTTAATACTGGATCAATTTTAAAAAGTGTTGCTTCCATCAGTCACTTAGACACAAAAACATGGGAAAATAATCCAAAAAATCCAGGTTGAAAACAAACAGAAGATACACTCAAAGATTAAACTTACAACTAGTGTGATAAGTGAAAATTATTTAATATAAGTTCTGTCCTTCTTAGTAATGTGTCATTGAAATAGGTGAAGTTATAATAGTTAATATTTAAGTTTTAACACTGCTGTGTAATTACAGTAACAGTGTCGAGGTTAGAGGACACAACCTAGGTCAGTGTTTCTCAAATGGGGGTACGTGTCCCCCTAGGGGTACTCTGGAGGACTGCAGGGGGTCCGTGTCCCCCTAGGGGTACTTTGGAGGACTGCAGGGGGTACGTGTATTAGGGGACCACTAAGGCCTATATAAAAGAGACTTCAGATACAGTATTAGGGGACCACTAAGGCTATATAAAGCATCCAAAAAGCAGCATGTCATGGGACCTTTAAAACGTTTGGGTCTCCTTTTTCCATCATCATATAAACATTTTCCAGGTCCAAGGCTGTTTAGTAAATCTACCGCTGACAGCGCTGTATTCTTCCTCTTTATAAAGACTTTTTTTCTACCAAAAATTATTGGCGCTGGTTAGGGGTTACATGGCTTAAAAGACTGTTCAAAGGGGGGAACATTATTGAAAAAAGCTTGAGAACCACTGACCTAGATCATAAAGATACCCGTAAGAGCAGAAATAATAAGTAGATCATACATTACTATATTTAATAATGACACCATGTATCTTTTTTAAACCCATCAGCTTGTTTAAACGTGCAGACATTGTAAACTGTATAACTGAGCATGAAAAGCTTTTCAGTGCTGAGAATGTATTTTGGATTGAAGGTCGGCATGTGAAACGTTTAATTCAGTCGGCTCCTTTTCACGTTGAAAAGCTGCCAGCGAGTTAAACGGTCGGCATGTCACTGGAGTCATCCGTCCCACACTCCGTCTATTTGAAGGTGAATCTGGAAACACCTTGAAATTGCACTGCTCGTGTGCTCAGGTTGCATGTCTGAAATGCACGAGGAATTCAAATCCAAAGATGTACATTATGATTTATATATTTCAACTGTCATTTGAGGTTTTTTTTTGTTTTCTTTCCTCCTCGAAGTTGCCTAAAGTGTCACTTCACCCAAATTATATTACTATATTAATTATATTATAAGATAAAGATGTGAACATTTATCAAAACAAAATCAGAAACCTGAAAGATGACTTTCAAACTAAATCTGAACAATCTACATCTTGCTTTAAAGGACAAATCCGGCACAAATTGGTTAATACCACGTGTACCGAGTCGACCGTTCTCTGGGATATGTTGTCATGCTAATTGAATGTGACCAGTTTTAGCGCAAACCGCTAATTAGCTTATAACGCTAGTCGTCGGGGCCACGGGTAAAGTAAAAAGAAATCGCTATTTCTACACCACTAACAAGGCTCAACATAGCACCACACTTCCACGGTAGCATAACGAGGCTCCCTACATGTGAACTTTGTAAGAGTACAGACAGATTATTAAAAAGATAGATTATAAAGAGAGTAGCGTTCACGTATACAGGCAGGCGCCATCTTGTTAAAACAGTCGCGATCAGTCGAACGCCGTGCAACGTGAACTGAACTGTCATTTGAACTCTCCCATGGTCCCTGGTTTCCCAGTGGGTCGATAGGAATTACGTTTGTGAAATGTAATTACATGGAAATGCATGAATTATATCTGTTCATTAAAATATATGGGTGACTAACTACAAGGGTTAGGGTTCGACTGCATGAAAACAGATCCCACACATCGAACGGTCGACTCGGTACACGCGTTATTAACCCCTAGGTTCATTTTGCGCACGATTTGTCCTTTAAGTGAACATTTTTTTATTATGAATTGGGTGAACCGGCCCTTTAAGCTTGAAACTACACACATCTTGAAACAATACTTACATGGTGACCAAATCACCGACTGACTCCTGCATGTTAACATTTGATTTTGTATTATCGGGGTGAATTCACGAAAAGATTGGGACACTTTTGCGGCTCCTAAACCTGCACAAATAAGACAAAAAGAAACCATGTGATTCTCACAGCACCCAGAAAAGATGAATGCACCTCGAACATCGTCTTAATGGTTGATTCTGTTGACTGGAAAGATGCTGCATGGAGGGTTTCCTTATTCACATATCACCATCAAATACGCCAGGACTCGGCACAAGTGCAACCAAATTACTTTGCAGAAATTCACATGAATGTTTCTGCTGGAAGCTTTTGTATCTGCTACGTGTTAATTTGCTCTCCAGCGTCAAAAAAGAGGGAGACTTTCTCACTCTTTCACGGGAGAAGACACACGGGAAATTATATTTTTGCAGCTTCACAGTTAACACCACAGAGCTGTCATCACATACACAAGTCAGCAAACATGCCTTTTTAAACATATGGTTGGTATAACTAATCCTGACAGTCAAAGAGAACCCAACATGAGTCGTCTTTACCCGTTAAATGCATGAGTGCATGTTGTAATCATTCCTCTTTCTTTGTCTTTGTGTCTCTCCGTCGGCCCATCTGTCTGTCTGTCATCGCCTCCTTTTTACAACTCTTCCTCTTCAGAACAGTATCTCAGTGACAGCTGAGCCACTTTCACAAACTCTGAAACAAAAATAGGGATTGGGAGCTTTAACTGCTGCAAAGGCTAACACATACTGCAGGGAATGGAAGTGGTGTCACTTAGGACTGTACCGAATACTTTGAATCCTTCATAACATTGACATTCGATATTAAAATACGGAGCCCCTAAAGGGACATGGGGAACAGTTTTCTTGTGCGCAAAAGTATCTTGTCACAAGAAACCAATCTAAAGCGTGAATTACGCTTCTGCGTTAAATCTACACCGTGGCTACGTACGTAGCTACGTGAAGGTACCGACCCTACGCCGTAGCCTGACGTGCACCTCTCGAAAAATGTAACTACACGGCGAGGTGACGCACGTCGCTCGGCCGTGGCTTGGTAGTGTTGCGTTCCCCCTCCACCCCCCCGACTCATTCCCTGGTTCTCCTTCTCCATCAACAACATGAAATCAAGGAGAGGGACACACACACACATGCCGGCTCGACGCCAACGCACAAGTATAAGCTTGTAGGCTACGGCGAATGCTTTGCGTGGAGCCTCCGCAGAACCATACATCACGCTTAAGGCTAGCAACATGATGCTAACGAAGTAATGTGGCCAAAGTTAATATTGCACATTCACAGCATGACATCGTTGCCCCATCATCTTTACATTTGTTAATGACACTATCAGGTAAATAATTGGTATTCAGATTGGTTTCTCGTGAGCACAAGAGAGAAAAAAGATCACCCATGTCCCTTTAAAGGCTCGGCATAAATCAACATTTGAATGCTGCACAGCTTCTTTCTTTTTTTGCATGTCTCTTTATTCTGTTTAAACCCGGGTCATAGTAAACCTAAATGAAAATAAGTACTTTTAGATCAGATATATCTGATCTGCCTGATATTGCCTGAACAGAGCTGAGCCCAGACGTTGTACTGTGTTAAACTCGCACTGAAACAATCGTCCTCTTCTGACTTTTTCTTCTAGATTACGATCATCCTCTTCATTAAAACTACCGGCTTCACTTTTTTTTAATATAAACTCCTATAACACACCAAAAAAAAACCTCTTTCAAGGTCCTAAAAGCTCAATCTACACAACTTATGAAAATACATTTTGCACGTTGTTTTAACAGACTTTTAACTTGAAAAAATACCACTTGAAGACTTTAATTGAGACGATTTGAATGTGAATTAATAGATAACTAATCCAATAATTGCCTGGTGGAACTTAAGAGACATTAAACTCACTTTAACGTATAATTTGTAGTTGTTGATCCCCCCACCCTCTAACTCTGCTTTCAGTCCTTAACCTCGGTAATCGTTGTCAATCTGTTTGTCTTGCTCCTTCCTTCTCATCCCGCCCCCTCTTCCTGTCCCACTAACCCAATCAAACCCCAACAAACCCAATCCAAAACGCTGCTTCCTGTGGTGGCGGGGGTTCGGCCATCTTTGTTTTGGGCTCTCGCTAACTTTCTGCTGGCTGGCTCGCCACGTGGTTCGTGGGCGACGCAGAGGGTGAAGAAGATGTCACTGACCGCGGCGCTATCCCCGCAGTCCACCTGCCTCCCAACGTCTTCGAGAACTACGGCGAGGTTGAGGAGGACGATCCCTACCGCTACTACGAGCCCAGTTACCCGGCCCCGCAGCCCGTGGCTCCCGACGACCCGGCGCTCGCCCTGGACGACATCGAGCTGAGTTCCCCCGGCGTCCACCGCAGCTCCCGGAGCCTGAACGCCGAGGAGGAGAGAGTCGCGCCAAAGAGGAGACTAAAGAGGGAAGCGAAGGCGCTGCCCGGACTAATTAAATGAGAGGAGGCGATCGGAGGACGGAGGGCCGCTCGCTGTTGTGATTGGGCGGTTTGGAGCTGTTACGGACTAATCAACAAGTGCCTGATGTAGAGGATTTCTTATGGACATAGTAGAGGGGACGGGGTGGGGGTTTCAGGTTGGGACTATTTTAACTCATCTATGCTATCGAATTCAAGAAAACAGGTTTGATTTGCTTTTGTTTTTGTCTCAAAATGAATTCAGCTTATCTGGCTTTTATATTTCACGGCCCCGCGGCGTCTCTATGTTTAAAGGTTAAATGTTTCTGTGATCAAAGTCTAGTTTCTCAAACGTTATGTTCCCACTTGGCGTCTTTTTAGAAGCTGCCAGCGTCTGTTGTTACATTATAATCCTACGGAGTAGACCGTGTTTTCAAAAAAAGTTGTGAGCACTTTTTTTAAACGCCACCGCCAATTTCTGCATTTTCTGCAGCTCACAGAGTCTTTTTGAAGTTGTGTAACGGAGCAGAGAGACCTGTCGGTTCGATAACAACAAGAAAAAACGGAGAAGGTGCCGACAGACTTGTGATAGCACGGCTAGTTATATGACATGAATCGTTCTGTTTTATCTAACGTTAGCACCTCTCTCTGTTCATTCTCTAGCTCAGTAGTTCCCCTCAGGGGGGCGGCAAAGATCACAGGGGGTGCGCAAGTCTTTATCTGGTTCGAGGTAAAAAAAAAATATTTGCACATGTTAAACAAATTATGATAATACACTAGAATATATAATCTATACGAAAGTCTGTATAAAAACTATATATTTTTGTTCTCGCTTAAAATTGTAGGCAGGCTACTTAGTAGGCCAAACCTCCGGGACCTCTTAACCTGGGACCCTAAACCTCTGGGACCTCTTAACCTGGGACCCTAAACCTCTGGGACATCTTAACCTGGGACCCTAAACCTCCAGGACCTCTTAACCTGGGACCCTAAACCTTAAGGACCTCTTAACCTGGGACCCTCGCTGTCATCTGGTCAGCAGCTAGCTGTTAGCTGCTAGCTGTTAGCTGCTAGCTGCTAGCATCCTCGTCTTTCCTACCGCCACAGCATCACTATTTTATGAATGAAACATAGCGGAGAAGCGTGAAAGTTCTGATAACTCCTCTGTATCAAAAAAGAAAGTAAGGCTCTATCTCGAGAGTTACCTCCACTTCGGTTTCGGAGGGGGGGTGCTCAGATTTTCTTAGACATAAGTAGGGGGGGCGCCAAGGAAAAAAGGTTGGGAACCACTGATCTAGCCCACTCGACTCGCTTTGTTTTATCGCTCCCCGCTCCACGTAGCGCTAGAGGATACTGTAGCAGTTGCTGTTATCATAGCAACAAAAGACGCTCTCGGCCACTTCTTGAAACCAAAACGCTGCCAGCTTCTTCTTTTTGTAACTACAAAAACGCCAAGTGGGATCATGACCTTAGCCGCCCGCTCCTGTTTTCAGGTTTGAGTTCGGCTGTTTGTTATTTACCTGGCTGGTTACAGTAAGTGCCTGGAAGACATTTCAAAAAGCAGAAACACTTGCAGCAAAGCATTTACACACAGAGACACTTGCAGATTACAGCAAAACGAACAAGCATCTCTTTATGTTTTTATAGCTTCACTTTAACGGGTCATTTCAACCTTCATTTTTAGGGCTATAGAAGTCTCAGCTAACATCTCACTGTACATAAATATATGAAAAAATGTTCAAAGTTTTGATTTTATACATCAATTAAAAATGTAAAATGTAATCTGTGAGCTTTGCCTTGAGCTGTGTTTGTACAACAGCAGCGTTACATTGGCTGCAGATAAACACATAAGTTCATTCATAAGATGAACACAAACTCGCTGTGTGATTACCCCTGTGGACGTGTTTACAGAGCGTTCAGTTACAAAGTGACAAGACTTGGGCAGATGTTTCGGCTACAACTTTATTAATTTACAAAACATGTGACAACACTAGAGGATAGATACCCGACCCGAGCCCGCCGGGCAGAGTTCGTACAGATGTTTAGAAGTGATGTTCGGGTCGGGCTCGGTCACATCAGCGCGATAAGGCATTGGTCATTTAAAACAGCTTATTATGTAGGTGTGCGCCTGTGTTAACGTGCGCTTGTTGCCCCGTGTGCGCTGATGCCTCATCTGTTGACATTTCTGAATGCCTTCCTACAGCTGCTTAATGAAAGCTTTCCACACAAACAAACGTACATGTGTCATTAGTATGAGAAAAAAAATGAGATTTTAACTGTGTCAGGCTCAGGTCGGGCTCGGACAAAAATATCTTAATGCCTGTTGGACGCGGGCCGGGCTCGGACAACACCACAATCCCAAAGTTATCGTCCATCGTATAATTGGCTGGTACCTCCAGTTTTTAAAATAGTTTTTTTGTATTTGTCTGGGATGATAAAGAAATTATAACTTTAAACTAATTTGTAGAAATGCTCTGTACCAGATGTAGCTCTCTCCGCATCTGCACTCCGTCAGTAAACACTAACGCTACACAGTACAATAAATACTAATCTGATATACGTTTACAACTCAACATACGATAAGTTATCGTCTCCCGATTTGTTTACTCAGCCAGCGACAGTAAAGCACAATAGAAAGATTGTTTTCTTCTCCAGCTGTGTTGTAGTCGAGACCAACTTGACCGAGACCGAGCCATCATCAAGCCCAGAGTGTATCGAGACCGAGACTAAGACCAGGACACTGCACGCCACCATAGACACTCCTCAAATTGATCTCAAAGATCCCAGCTGTTTGAGTCAGCATTACGTTGCAGAACTTGCACACTGCTGTGTGTTTTCTTTTAGATGGTTTTGCTAAATAAACTGATTTTGGGTTTAGGTAGCCACGTTTTATTAAAGAAGATTTGGCCGACATCTCCCGGACAGCCACAGCTTTTTCTCCTGCCTCCCTTTTCATTAAGGATGCACCCAATCCAGATTTTTGGGATTTGGCTGAATACTAAATCCACTGGTTGAGATTCTCCTCCCATCCTCAGTCCTCCTGCCATCCTCAGTCCTCCTCCCATCCTCAGTCCTCCTCCCATCCTCAGTCCTCCTCCCATCCTCAGTCCTCCTCCCATCCTCAGTCCTCCCATCCTCAGTCCTCCTCCCATCCTCAGTCCTCCTCCCATCCTCAGTCCTCCTCCCATCCTCAGTCCTCCCATCCTCAGTCCTCCTCCCATCCTCAGTCCTCCTCCCATCCTCAGTCCATGAACTCAGTCAACACATTAATGAAGTCAGCAGTGACTGTCCTTCCTTTGCCGTACCTGAAGTTGCTGCATTCTGGCTGCTGTCCGTAGATTCCTTCACTACAACTCGTATTCTTCCAGATGTTTGATACCAGATGTTGTAACAGCGGTGATGTTGTGTATTGTTTAGGGTCCTCGCCACCACGAGACTAATCAGCATTGAACAAATTGAACATGTAGCTGGACTTGAACGGCCTTCTTTTGACTGAAAGTGCTGCCAAACTACACTTTTTCTGCTCACGAGTTCAATTTCCACTTCCTCACAGCCTACTGCATTGAACGCTCCACCTACGTAAACACCTTCCCATAATCAACGGCGCCGTCATTACGGCGACCAGCATAGCGCGCCTAGTGCAAGCGTAGGATTTGGTGGAAAAAAATTCGAAGGAACCGCGTCAAAAAGCCCAATATTCAGCCGAATCTGAATCCTGGATTCGGTGCATCCCTACTTTTCATTCCCTTTCTTGGGAATGTGTGTTAAGGAGGCAGAGAGAGGGGGTTAACAGTAACACAGTTGAACATAGAAATGAGTTGTGGTGTTATTGGTTGCATTTGAAGCAGGAAGTTATACATCCAATCAGAGGATTGATATCAACAACTTAAATCCGACAATGGACAGGCAGTTTAGTGATCTCCATGCAGCTGTGGTCTTGAAATAAAATCCAGAGTCCTCTTCATCCGAGACCGAGACAAGACAGAGTAAAAAAAAGGCAGTCGATTCCGAGACAGAGATCTTAAAAAAGAGGAGACCAAGACCGATCTTGAGTACTACAACACTGCTCTACGTAAACACACTAAAACACCCAAAGGAAGTGAAGTGATTTCCCCTGGCCTGCAGTAACTGCTGAAACATTTCACCCCGACAGAGTCTAAACCTGCGTCTGAAGAATAGACTGTTAGTATTAATGGACAAAGCATCCGGTTCGGCGAAGTGCTGCAAATGCAGAATTGCCTTAAACCTGCTTTCTATCTGAATTCCTGCAGGGAGAGACTCCTTAAACCTGCTTTCTATCTGAATTCCTGCAAGGAGAGACTCCTTAAAGCTGCTTTCTATCTGAATTCCTGCAGGGGGAGACTCCTTAAAGCTGCTTTCTATCTGAATTCCTGCAGGGGGAGACTCCTTAAACCTGCTTTCTATCCGAATTCCTACAGGGAGAGACTCCTTAAAGCTGCTTTCTATCTGAATTCCAGCAGGGGGAGACTCCTTAAAGCTGCTTTCTATCTGAATTCCTGCAGGGGGAGACTCCTTAAACCTGCTTTCTATCTGAATTCCTGCAGGGGGAGACTCCTTAATGCTGCTTTCTATCTGAATTCCAGCAGGGGGAGGGGGATTCCCAAATCTCAGCTAACGTCAGTCAGATACCGCCCAACAGTCTATGTCTCTTCCCTCTCTCCTCCCTCTCTCCTCCCTCTCTCCTCCCTCTCGTCTAAAATCATCACATCCGCAACCACGATGGCTGCGTCCGTAAAGGACAAACTCGACGACTCATAGCAGATCTCCACAAACTAATGCTCTGTCCATTAATATTTACAGTCAATGGTCTGAAGTCTGGATTTTAACGTGTTTCTTTAACCTCCATCTGTTTGTTTTAAAGGCTCCTAAACTCTGCAGACAGGTGCTTTCCACCTTCACGAATAAACAAACAAACAAATGTTTATTTATGTAAAGTTTTGCATGTTTTTGTTTTCCATTTATCATGTGATGTATCATATTTTTAACCTCCGTAGACCCATTTTACTGTTACTTATAAAGAGTCATATGCAGTTATTGTGACAGTATTAAGCTCTGTATTTGAGAAGGTTGATGAAAAGAAATAAGTTGTAAAAAAAATGAGAAGACGACCGCTGATGTAAGACAGAGTTGTTATATTTCTAAGTAAATGTATTTTGGTTTCTGGATCTTGTTGTAAGCGGCAGAAGCTGTCGGTCATGTTGTCGAAGAAAAGACAATTAAACAAGAGATTAGTATTGAAAATGATTTTTATTTTTAAGACTGATAATCTGTTTTTTTCCTTCTTTTTTGGTTTTGTTTTTGGATTGATCTGCCTCCATTTGTACGGTGATTTAAGTTGAAGTGGGTGTCATATATGTTCTGAAACAAAGGGATAGTTCAGATGTTTAGTTGTGTGGTTGTATGACAGGGGTGTCAAACTCATTTTAGTTCATGGGTCACATCCCCCTCATTTGGTTTCAAGTGGGCCAGACCAGTAGCCACATCAAGATGTTGGGTCTGGGAACTCCCCATAGGCTACCAGACCAGTCAACCACTCCAGAATGAGTTTCTTGTCAGCTTGATGTTTGGCAAACGCAAGTTGCTTCTGCTACGACAGCGTTCTAAGGCCGTCGTAGGAAAAACAACATAAAAAAGTGACATAGACGTTGAAAAAACGGACAAAAATTGACAAAAATACTGAATAAAGTTGGAAAGCAACGAGAAACACGTCGGAAAAAAGGGACAAACATCGGGAAAAACTTCAAAAACATTGAGAAAAGTGACAAAAACTTCAAAAATACTGACAAAGTGACAACAAGGTCGCAAAAAATGAAAAAAAAAGTGTCAAAGAAAAAACGTAAAAAAAAGTGACAAAAATAAACATTGAAAAAAAAACGACAAATTGACAAAAATACTGACAAAAAGTTAGAAAAGCATTGAAAAAAAATCAAAAAAAGTTCAAAAGAAATGAAAAGCACGTCGAAATAAAAGGACAAACTTCAAAAGCGTTGAGAAAAGTGTCAAACTTTGAAAATGCTGACAAAAAATGTCAAAAAGTGACAAAAACTTTGAAAATACTGACAAAAAATGTCAAAAAGTGACAAAAACTTTAAAAATACTGACAAAAAGTGACAAAAACTTTGAAAATACTGACAAAAAATGTCAAAAAGTGACAAAAACTTTGAAAAAAAGTTAGAAACACGTCAAAAAAAGGGTCAAACAGTGGTGTAGTCTAATGTATTGTAGTGGGTATACTGTACTGTACTGTATATGTATTGCCAGAAGGGGACTTTGGGAGGGGTGGGGTCTGGGTGGCCTCCCCCAAAGGAAATTTTGAGCGTCAAAGACTTAATTTCCTGCATTTTGATACATTTTTATGCACCAATTCACAGCTGAAATACCTTCATTTAGCCTATGCAAAGAAAAAAAAACGCATGGCAATTTGAAATATATCAAAAATATAATGGAAACTATATATTTGCATTGCATTTGGCATTTTTAAGTGGGTACCTGGAAATCCTGGAGCTTTCTTAGTGCGTATACCTGCTTATCACGAAGACTACACCACTGGGACAAACATAAAAATAATGCTACGGACCCGGGAGAGAGGGGTAATATTCTGAGGAACAAACTCAACATTTCTAAGATTAAAGTCGTGAATTTACGGAAAAAAAACTCAGATATTCTCTGAGATTAAAGTGGTTAATTTGGAATTGGAATTTAATTACTTCTCTGCAATTTTGAACACTTTGCTAAGTCATCCAGTTGGGCCTGATTGAACCCTTTGGCGTGCCCGCTCTGGCCCACGGGCCGTATGTTTGACACGTCACTTCATAACGTCACTTATCAACGTCACTTCACAATGTCACTTCATAACGTTCACTTCACAACGTCACTTCACAACGTCACTTCTTAACGTCACTTCACAACGTCATTTCACAACGTCACTTCACAACATCACTTCTTAACGTCACTTCACAACGTCACTTCACAACGTCACTTCACAACGTCACTTCTTAACGTCACTTCACAATGTCACTTCACAACGTCACTTCACAACGTTACTTCACAATGTCACTTCTTAACGTCACTTCACAACGTCACTTCTTAACGTCACTTCACAACATCACTTCTTAACGTCACTTCACAATGTCACTTCACAACGTCACTTCACAACGTGACTTCACAACGTCACTTCTTAACGTCACTTCACAACGTCACTTCACAACGTCACTTCACAACGTCACTTCATAACGTGAAGTGGCGTGCCCGCTCTGGCCCATGGGCCGTATGTTTGACACCCCTGTTGTATGAACTACTTCTCCATAGTCAGTGTTATCCAGTCCTTCCAGAAAAATGCGGAGTTTTTTTGTGATTATTGCGGGCAAAGATCCTTGTTTATGCGGAACGTTTTCTTAAAGAATGCGATGGAATATGCGGGATATTTATGCACTTTTATGCGATGAAATTGTGGGAACTTTCAAAAATTCATCATGGCGGGAACTTCATCATAGCTTCATAGCGGGGTGTGCAGCTTTTCAATGACGTTCACGTCGCGTAATTACATCGCGTAATTACGTCACTTCATAACGTCACTTCACGACGTCACTTCATAACGTCACTTCACAACGTTCACTTCACAACGTCACTTCACAACGTCACTTCACAATGTTCACTTCACAACGTCACTTCACAACGTCACTTCACAACGTCACTTCTTAACGTCACTTCATAACGTCACTTCACAACGTCACTTCACAACGTTCACTTCATAACGTCACTTCATAACGTCACTTCTTAACGTCACTTCATAACGTCACTTCATAACGTCACTTCTTAACGTCACTTCATAACGTCACTTCACAATGTCACTTCATAACGTTCACTTCATAACGTCACTTCATAACGTCACTTCATAACGTCACTTCATAACGTCACTTCATAACGTCACTTCATAACGTCACTTCATAACGTCACTTCATCACGTCACTTCATAACGTCACTTCATAACGTCACTTCTTAACGTCACTTCATAACGTCACTTCTTAACGTCACTTCATAACGTCACTTCACAATGTCACTTCATAACGTTCACTTCATAACGTCACTTCTTAACGTCACTTCATAACGTCACTTCATAACGTCACTTCATAACGTTCACTTCACCACGTCACTTCACCACGTCACTTCATAACGTCACTTCACAACGTCACTTCACAACGTCACTTCACAACGTCCCTTCACAACGACACTTCACAACGTCACTTCACAGCGTCACTTCACAACGTCACTTCTTAACGTCACTTCACAACGTCACTTCACAACGTCACTTCACAACGTCACTTCATAACGTCACTTCATAACGTTCACTTCATAACGTCACTTCTTAACGTCACTTCATAACGTCACTTCTTAACGTCACTTCATAACGTCACTTCACAATGTCACTTCATAACGTTCACTTCATAACGTCACTTCTTAACGTCACTTCATAACGTCACTTCATAACGTCACTTCATAACGTCACTTCATAACGTCACTTCATAACGTCACTTCTTAACGTCACTTCATAACGTCACTTCTTAACGTCACTTCATAACGTCACTTCACAATGTCACTTCATAACGTTCACTTCATAACGTTCACTTCATAACGTCACTTCATAACGTCACTTCATAACGTCACTTCTTAACGTCACTTCATAACGTTCACTTCACCACGTCACTTCACCACGTCACTTCACAACGTCACTTCACAACGTCCCTTCACAACGTCACTTCACAGCGTCACTTCACAACGTCACTTCACAACGTCACTTCACAACATTCCCATGGCTGCTCTTGTGTGAAGTAAACAGAGCATTTTTCAAATTTCTGCTGAGATATCTGTGACTTTTTTGCAACGAAAATGCGGGGATTATGAAATCATGCAAGCCCCGCATATTTTGCGCGGAAATCAGCAATTTATGCAGCAAAAGTGCGGCGTATTTGAACAAATGTGGCTCCCGCATAAATATGCAGACTTTGGCTGATTATGCATTGAATTATGCAATCGCATAATCCCGTTTTTCTGGAGGGACTGGTTATCTACAGTAGATGGCGGTCGGCTCGCCCCCCAGTTTTGGAGAAGCAGGCAGGAGTACCGACACGGAAGCTAAGCTAATGTCCTGCTGTGGACGGAGGCTGCAGCTCAACACATTTTAGACACCTAAAAAAAACATCTATCAGTTTAAGTGGACGCTATATTTAGCTTTACCTTTCTGTCAGACAGCCCTTTATGACGGGGAACTGAAGCCTTTATCTCCGCTCTCTTCAACGCCACCAGACTCCTTTGACAAAAACTGTGATTTTACCTCGCAGGACATGGGAGTTGCTGCTCTACCGCGGCCTCCGTCGGTTAGTTTGTTTGTGTTGTCAAACTGATCTCATGAAGTGACGGATGTACGACACGCCAATTTGTACGCCATTACTGGCGTGTTATCAAGACACATACTCGCTTTTTAGCGTGTTGATCCACGCCGTTTGGCCTCCATTGACTTACATTACCTTGCGATTGCGCGTGAATTTACGCCATAGCGAGTAGTATGAAAGGGAGGTTGGTCGGGGGGGTGGATGGGTCAAACAACACAGGGCTTTCACCCAGGAGACCGGGGATCGAGTCCTGCGTGTCACGTTTCCTAAACTCAACCACCGCTTTCTTCTCGCGATAACACGCCAAGTGGCGTGTACGTTTACGTTCGCTGTATACAGCGTAGACATACACGCGGATAGCTCAAAATGCATACAGATAACACGCCAATTGGCATGTATGTTTACGTCCGCTGTATACAGCGTAGACATACACGCGGATAGCTCAAAATGCATGCAGATAACACGTCACTTGGCCTAAGAAAGTGGGCGTGTATGTTTACGTGAAGTCATGTCACGTAATAACAAATAACAAAAACTAACTAGATGAAGAGAAAAGAGATCTAAAGAAAATTAGAAGATCTAATCTATCCAGGGTTAAAACATAGCCCCATCTAGCAGCCATATGCTGAAAAGATATGCAAGAGGCTGGTAGATTTGCTTCACTCACCATCCCAAAAAAAACCAACGGTAATCTAATCCGTGGCTGGTACAATTTAATCATTCACTAGCCGTTTGACTGGTGGACGAAACAGTTAATTTTGTAACCTGAAACTATCCCTTTAAGGTTCTTGAATTGAGTGACTACAAAGGTTATCATCACATGGAGTTCAGACCCTTTTTAGGGGGCCTCAAGCCCAGGTTTAATATCCTGTGTGTCTGTCGCCAATGCTATGCACCTGTAAGTTGTAACCATAGACTGTATATAAGAATGGACCAACAGATCCCGTTGCTCTGGACGGAGACCAGTGAAGGCCCTAAGAAGCAGTTTTCCGGTGCTGGCTGAGCGTTACTGAGCAGCATCCAACTGAGCTTGAAGACGTAGATGTGACGTGAGCAACCTGTCTGAAAGTTGGAAGTCTTCTGGTAGCTGTGCCAAGAGAAATCTCAATCATTCCCAATCTAGCAGAGACGGAGAGCGTAGGTATATGTAAGGAGATAACATAGGCACAGGCTAATTACTGATCACTAACATGATAGTTAACATTAGTAATTACACTTAAACAGCTAATGGAAGTCCAAACTGCCTGAGAGCTTCTCCTGTACTATACGGTAATTCCTCTACTATGAGACAGTAAGTCTCGTGGTTATGACCCAATCGTTAGCCTATTTTTATAAAAACGTCTGCTACGGAGCCATAACGTGAGCTACAAGGTAATGGAGCCTTTTATACATTGTCGTGTTTCTTTAGAAATAAACAACGGACAAATAGAGTCTTTAAACGCTTCAGATGTAAAGTTATTCTCTGTCAAAGTGACGTCAAAATGAATGGCAGTCAATGGGATGCTAACAGGGGGTGATTGCTTTGTAGCATCAAAATGGCGCCATAGGAGCTACGCAGTCTGAGGGGAAGCTTACCCCCTTGGTTGTAACCCCGTCAAGGAAAGGATCAACAGAAACGTAGTGTTGGCCAATCGGAGTTGGTTGTGCCCGACTCCCTCCTTTGGCTGAGTCTCTATCTAATATGTCAGAGGGAGAGCAGGAGACAGTTGTGAAGTTTAACATCGGTAGTCCCCAGAGAAGAAGTTGGTCATTTCATGGTGCGGATTAGAACCCAAATTGAAACGTAAGCAACTACAATTGCTGAATGTTATAACCTTGTGTCAAATTGGTCGTTATTCTACGTACATTCTCATTAGGGGATGAGCCCCCCTAAAGGTCGGATCCTAGAATCGCTCCTGGTTCAGACTCAGCAATATAACCAATATAACCGAATGACAGTCCTGCAGGCTCAGAGCATGTGGGGGAATAAAACTGGAACATGTCCAATTTGAAGCAGCGTTTTGGTTTGAGGACAAAGTCTCGAAGTCATTGGTGTTTTAAAGGGTTAGTTCAGAATCCCGCAAATCTCAGAATAACACCGGTCGTTACACCGCTACAACACGCACGAAGATGAGAAGGGTATGTATCGACTTGCCTAACTCTGGGGGTCACGGTGAATGAGCTAAATTCCCAATAAGTTGGCGTGTTCCTTTAAAGGTGCAGTAGGTAAGACTTATAAAACTAACTTTCTGTCATATTTGCTGAAGCTGACCCTATGTTCCAGTAGAACTACAGGAAGCAGGTAACCTGGCTCCACCTACAGCCTGTAGTGGGACTTACAAAAATCCTCCGCTCCCTGTTCAGATGCACCAATCAGGGCCAGGGGGCGTGTCTAACTGTTCAGATGCACCAATCAGGGCCAGGGGGCGTGTCTAACTGTTCAGATGCACCAATCAGGGCCAGGGGGCGTGTCTAACTGTTCAGATGCACCAATCAGGGCCAGGGGGCGTGTCTAACTGTTCAGATGCACCAATCAGGGCCAAGGGGGGTGTCTAACTGCGTGTCAATCACTGCTCAGGAACATGCATTCATTCTCCCTTGTGGGGGGAGGGGCTTAGGAGACCGTTTTGGGCTTTAGCAGAAAGGGGGGGAGGGAAAGAGAAGTTGTTGATGTTAAACATTTTTGGCTAAGTCCTAGATCTTCACAACCCTAGCTACAGCACCTTTAAGAGACTTTTTTTTTTTAACTTACTGAGGTATTCCCAGGCGAGCAGTTTGTACTTTTTCAGGATATGGCAATGATGAAATCTGACAGATTTGTGTCTAATATTTTAAGTGCTTGTTTGTTTAATGATTCCAGTGGTTTCATGGTGGTAGTGTGTGGTAGACCAAGTTATCCACACGTTCTCACACTCATCTCGTAAAATATGGACGCTTGGTCAGGTGCATTTGTCGTTCTTATTGACGCTAAAAGTCTCCTTTAGCGCTATAAGTAAACGCGCTTGGTCGGGACTATTGTCGTCCCTTTAGCGCTATAAGTAAACGCGCTCGGTCGGGACTATTGCCGTCCCTTTAGACGTCCCTTTTGACGCAGTTATGTTAAGGAAAGGGTCGTGGGTGGGCGTACGGTTCTGTGACACGCGGGAGGAAAGAAAACAGCGACTATAGCAAGCGTGACAAGCGGGACGTGAACTTCGCTCTCCTGGGTGAAAGTCCTGTGTTTGACCCAGCCAACCTCTTTACATACTACTCTCTAAATCCTCTCTAACTGCTGCTCTTACCGGTGCGTTACACAAACACGCTGAAAGACGCCTTTTTCATCGCATCAGACGCTGACAGCCACTGTCCACATGTCCTGATTTTACGAGTTCAGAATGAGAATGGGTTGAGTTATCAGACAGTGTGTGAAGTGCGTTATAACTCAAATCGATGGGAATTTCTAATCTCAAACAATGAATAGTGTTACACGTTTGGAACAGACATTGAGAACAGACGAAGGGGTGTGTGAGTGCTGAGTGCTGAATCCACCTTTAAAACCCTCCTAGTTAATCTGCTGTTAGTGTGCCGTGCAGGGAGTACCCGCCTGCCATCATCACGAGAGCTCCGAGTGGTTAAACACGGTGATTACGGCTCTCAAGTTCTGATGAGGTTGATTATAATTAGCTCTACAGTTAAATTACAGCGTGTCTTTGTTTGGATTTGATGAGATTTATTGTAATTACGTTCTGAAACTGAGAACAAATGCAGAGCGGGATCTCTTTTTTATTTATTTTTTTCCCCCGCTCTCCGTGTGGTGACCTTTAACCCTTTTCGCTCTGAGCAGAGCGGTTTGATGGTAGATGCTAGATCAGATCCGCTAGACGTGTCGACGTCACAGGACAGGAAATAGCTTCCTTGCCACCCTTGATGACGCCCTACCTAGCGGTGTGCAGAGAGTAAAGACATCAAAGCGACAAAAATGTAAAAAAAAAAATGTAAAAACAATGTCGAAATAAACGAGAAAAACGTCGAAAAAAATGCACAAAAATAGGGAAAAGCTTCAAAAACATTAACCAAAGTGACAATAACGTCAAAAAAGTGACAGAAATGTTAATGAAAACTACGAAAAGGTCAAAAAAGTAACAGAAATGAGACAATTTTGGAGAAAAAAAAAGGAAAAAAAGACAAGTTATGAAAACGTGAAACGAAAAAAAGGAAAAAAAATTGACAAAAACTTTGAAATAAACAACAAAAACGTTGATAAAAGGGACTTAAATCAGAAACATTTTTAAAAACGTTGAGTAAAGCTTCAAAAAAGGTCGAAAATTGTTTCTGTTTGTGTTCTTGTTTCACTATATTCGTGGGGAATCCAGTATACTTGTGGGGTCCCAACAGCTTTGTGGGGCCCAAAATGCTGGAGCCCACAAGGTTAAAGGTCTGTTTGAGGGTTAAGACTTGGTTTTAGGATTAGGGTTAGAATTAGGTTATGGTTAGGGTGAGGGTAAGGGTTAAGGTTAGGCATCTAGTGGTGATGGTTAAGGTTAGGGTAAGGGGCTAGGGAATGCATTATGTCAATGACGGGGCCCCACAAAGATAGTGAAACGCAGTGTGTGTGAGAGAGTGTGTGTGTGTGTCTGTGTGTGTGACTCTGTGTTGTCTCTGTGTGTGTGCGTGTGTGTGTGTGTGTCTGTCTGTCTGTCTGTGTGTGTGTGAGTTTCTGTGTGTCTGTGTATGTGTGTGTGAGTCTCTGTGTGTGTGTGTGTGTGTGTATGTGTGAGTCTCTGTGTGTGTGTGTGTGTGTGTGTG
The DNA here is from genome assembly GCA_023566125.1 of Zingel zingel. NCBI lineage: Eukaryota > Metazoa > Chordata > Actinopteri > Perciformes > Percidae > Zingel > Zingel zingel. The sequence goes on from CM042330.1 coordinate 2,376,514, forward strand.
TGAGTCTCTGTGTGTGTGTGTTTGTGTGTCTCTATGTGTGTGAGTCTCTGTGTGTGTGTGTGTGTGTGTGTGTGTGTGTATGTATCTGTGTTTGTGTGTCTCTGTGTGTGTGTTTGTGTGTCACTGTGTGTGTGTGTGTGTGTGTCTGTGTGTGTGAGTCTCTGTGTGTGTGTGTGTGTGTGTGTATCTGTGTTTGTGTGTCTCTGCGTGTGTGTGTGTCTGTGTGTGTGTGTGTCTGTCTGTCTGTCTGTCTGTCTGTCTGTCTGTATGTCTGTGTGTGTGTGTGTGTGTGTCTGTCTGTCTGAGTGAAATGTCTAACTTGTTACAACTGAGATGCATGATAACTAACTGTTAAGCGCAGCTTTGAGTCAGTTCTCAGCAGAGTAGTCTGATCTGGCATTTAGCCGTCTGATGGCTCATCATGTGTTAACGCTGCCCTCATGTGGCGAAGGCGATGTATGACCCGTGACGTGGTCATACATAACAGTGAGATATAATGTTCTTTTTTATTTATTCTAGCTTCATACAGTCTTAAGATGTCGGTTATATGTTCAACATTGAATGAAGTGTAACATGTGTATGTGATCTGAACCTTTCCTGTTGTCCTCCGGGTCAAATTTGACCCGTTTTTCAAAAAGTTAGTCCAAAATAATTAACGTGGATGGTTTCCTACAACGCTCTCCGTGAGTCAAATAAATGATCAGTTCACTACTTTTCATTGATTTTGGGTGTTTAATTCAATTTTATAACATTTGGAGAGAAAAACGTGATAAAATAACGTTGAAAAAAGTGAGAAACACTTGATGAAAAAGATGCCGAAAAAGTTTAACTTTTTCGACAGAACTGTTTTCAAACTAATTATGGGACACTCAAAGCAGAATTTGACAGATTTGCCGACTTTGACACACTCAGAAATTCCCACAGAAGCAGAGTTTTCACACTCAGGGTGTGAAACAGGTTGCTGTAAAAAATATAATCATTATTTTGCTGAATTTGCTGAATTCTATGATGGCTAAGGAACTTTTTTGCTGACTTTTTAGGGCTTAATGTCGACCAAACTGTAATTAAAATATTGACTTTCGATTAAATAAAAGCATGTCAATAAACTATACATGTTGGCCCTTAATGCAATTCTCATTTTCCAGTGTTGCCCTTAGTGAAGTTGTGTTTGACACTCCTGCTACAGCTGGATAGATTGCACTGCAAAAACTCTGTATTGGATAAGAATATTGTAGTTGCTTGCCTTGTACTACCATTACATAAAAACGGAAAGGAAAAAAATCTGCAATTAGCATCTACAACCAATAGGGTATGGCAAATACAAAATTCCCCACTACCATTCATTTAAATTGAAGAGCCTTGGTGGTTGGTGTGTTATCATAGCTGTTAACAGAAACAAGTATTGTGGACCACTTAAGACTAGCAAAAGAAAAAAAAAGGACAAAAATCACTAAACATTCTGAGTGATTATAACTAGCAAGGAATTCATTTAAAAAGAACTTCATGTAAATGTCACTTGCAACATAAAAAAAAAAGTTCTGGTCACTCACAATCAAAGTAAAATACAGCGTAAAAGAAAAGAAGAAAAAGAAGAAAAAAAAAATCAGGTGAGGGTGTGTGTAACAGACAGGTGAGATCGACAAATCAGCTGAAGCTGAGATAGCTGTTGTCCCTGCAGTCGCAGCAGTTGACGGAGAGAGGAATGATGAGGATGTTTTGAGTGACACTGGTAATGTTCTAAAAATGTCTGAAAAGAAAAGAACAAGAATAGTTGTTCTCAGGCCAAAAAAATGTCAGTGAGAGAGGAGGAGGAAGGGGAGGAGGAGGAGGAAGAGGGAGAGGCAGAAGAGGTGGAGGAGGATGGGAAAGAGGAGATAGAGATGGAGGAAGAGGACTGTAATGCAGTCAGTCAGCCTCTTACTGACTCACAGGTCAATGTTGGGTCGGTGCAGGAAGAACTGTACCAGGTACAACAAATAAGAGAGTTCCTTCAGAAAACAAAAAACAACAAAAATATCAAACTTGAAGACTATTTTAAGAACAAAAGTGTGTTACTGATCTCAATACGAGCGCAGATGAGTCTTAGAGGTGAGGAAGGCTTCACACTACCAGAGTTTTTCAGATTAAAGAAAATGGTTGTGAGGATCAAAACTGAGCTTTTAAATGATGGAGAAAGTCAGGGAATGTAAGACAGTCCGTCTGCTGTCGCTCTTCATTTTTGTGTTGTTTTTTTTTGTGTGTCTCTCCTCACATCTGACCTAATGAGCAATTTTAAAATCTCCACTCTTAATATAAATGGTGGTAGAGATGTGAAGAAGAGGGCTTGCCTTTTTGAGTTTTTAAAGCTTAAAGGAGTAAATATAGCAAAGTTGCAAGAAACGCACAGTGAGACTTTAAACGGGACAGACTGGAGGAGGGAATGGGATGGGGGGGTGGTTTTAAGTCATCTTAGCAGCATCAGCGGAGGAGTTGCAATCCTTTTTGCAAAAAACTTTCTACCAAAGTCTCACACTGTAGAAGAAAGAGTAAAGGGCAGACTTTTAGTAGTCAGAGCCAAGTATGAGGTTTTTAATCTGGTTTTTATAAATATATACGCTCCAAACTCAGGACCTGATATAGTTCTTTTTTAGATGAGCTCAGTACGGTTTTAAGTGAGTGTGAACCAGAGGAGTTTTTATTTTTGGGAGGCGATTTTAACTGTACACGTGATGATGAACTGGACAGGAACCATAGTGACCCACATGCTGCTTCTAAGAGAGCCATGCAGCAGCTGATGGAGACACACAGTCTAGCAGATGTCTGGAGAGAACGTCATGCTCAGCAGAGACAGTACACATGGGTTCATAGCAGAGACAATCGGTTAACTATGGCTAGATTAGACAGGTTTGATTGTTTTAAGCACCATTTTAATGTTTTTAAAGGGTGTACTATATTGCCTGTCGGTTTTTCTGATAATTCGTCTGTGTATTGTGATGTTTATATTGCCAATATAAAACCCAGATCTGCCTATTGGCATTTTAACACTGCTTTGCTTTTAGATGCACATTTTAGGGATGTTTTTATTTTTTTTTGGAAGGGTTTTAGAGACAGAAAGAAAGATTTTAGTTCACTGAGGCAGTGGTGGGACTTTGGTAAGGCTGACATCAAGCAGCTTTGTCAACAGTACACTCCCAATGTTTCTCAGGACATTGCCTAGTCTATGAAAGATCTAGAGATAACTATAGTGGACCTGCAGAGTTCTGCAGAGTCCACAGGAAATCGAGGCTGTTTTGAAGACCTCAAGTCCAAAAAAGCCATCTTGGCAGACCTGCTGGGCATGAAAGCACAGGGGGCTCTGATCCGGTCCCGTTTCCAGAGCGTTGCTCTACTAGACTCTCCGAGCAAGTTCTTTTTCAGTCTGGAGAAGAAGAATGGACAGAGCAGAATGATCCACGCTCTGCGATCGGCAGGAGGACAGCAGCTAACCACAGCCTCACAGATACGAGAGAGAGCCGTGGACTTCTACTCCGACCTGTACAGTACAGAGTACACAGTGGACAACGAGGCCTTCAACGTGTTCTGCAGGGACCTGCCCACAGTTTCTGGGGACGATAATGAGGAGCTAGAGGGGCCCCTGACTGAGGAGGAGGTGTTCAGAGCACTACAGAGCATGCAGGGGGGAAAGGACCCTGGTATCAATGGTCTCCCACCGGAGTTTTAAAAAACTTTCTGGGAGGAGATGAAGATGGACATTCTGGATGTTTTCATGGAAAGTTTTGATGACTGCTCACTTCCTCAGAGTTGCAGGAGGGCAGTATTAACTCTCCTCCCTAAGAAAGGGGACTTACTTGACATAAAGAACTGGAGGCCGGTCTCTCTGCTGTGTTCGGACTATAAGCTGCTGTCCAAAGTCCTGGCCTCCAGGCTGAGGCAGGTGTTGGACCGGGTCATCCACAAGACCCAAACCTACTGTGTGCCCGGCAGGTCCATTGTTGACAATGTGTCATTCATTCGGGATATTTTGACAGTCTCTGGTTCATTGGGTTTAGACACTGGTCTGGTTTCATTGGACGAGGAAAAGGCGTTTGACCGGGTTGAGCACCGTTACCTGTGGAGGGTGCTGGAGAGGTTCGGCCCTGGCTTCATCGCCAAGATAAAGGTAATGTATGAGAACATTGAGAGTGTGCTGAAGATTAATGGTCGTTTGTGTAAACCTTTCAAGGTAACCAGGGGGATAAGACAAGGCTGCTCCATGTCAGGTATGTTATATGCTTTGTCTATTGAACCCATGTTGCATAATGTCCGCTCTTGTATCAATGGCCTGTTTTTACCTGGTTTTAATATACGTTTTACTGTATCGGCCTATGCAGACGACGTTATAGTTTTTACAAAAAACCAACAAGATGTTGATAGTTTAGGACGTATTGTTAAGACGTTTCAGAGAATTTCTGCTGCCAAAGTAAACTTTGGTGTGGGGGGCCCGGCTGGATCTCCAAGATGGCAGCAGGCCTGGACTTACTGAGAGGCTAACGAGAGCTGGAGTGACAAGGTTGAGAGGAATTGTGGAGGTTGCGGGTCCTGGTTTCCAGAACACGGAGGCAGTGGCCACTCTGCTGGGCCTGAGGTCGACCCGCCACACCAGAACCATTTTGAACGAGTGGATTAAAAGACTAGACAGTGGAGAGACAGAGATGCTGCGGGACTATTTTAGCGGGACAGAAATCCCCGATTCCGGAGACCCTTTTCCAGACATTGGTTTTTTAATTAACCATACTGACTTAATACCACGACATACGCCACACCCTGCTGCTGATCTTCATATGCAAACTGGAAAAGGTTTATATAGGAACTGTGTGCTGGCCACTCACAGGAAGAAGCTGAGTGAGAGGAAGGACATGGTGTGGAAGGAAAGACTGCCACAAGACAGGAAACCAGTGTGGAGACTCCTGTACAAGCCTCCCCTAGACAAGAGGACTGGAGACCTGCAGTGGAGGATCCTCCACTAGACAAGAGGACTGGAGACCTGCAGTGGAGGATCCTCCACGGGGCTCTGGCAGTGAATCTCTTTCTGTCGAAGATTAATCCCACCGTGTCCTCCACGTGTCCTTTCTGTCTACACCCTGAGACTATTATTCACTGTTACCTGGACCGTCACAGACTGAAACCTCTTTTTAACATTTTAAAAACTGTGTTTTTAGACTGTGGGGAGGTTTTTACAATTGTTGAATTTTATTGTGGGTAAGGCAAAAATGTCAATTTATAAAAGTAGGAAAAACAAAATAGAAAAAGTGTGTGGACAAGAGTTAACGAAGCTGTACGTGTCTCTGGTGAAAGCCAGAGTGAGAGTGGACTTCAGGTTCCACTCTCTGATGAAGGACATGCAGCAGTTCTTAGACCAGTGGTGTTTCACCACGGCGGTGTGTTCGGTGCAGGAAGAAGAGCTCATCTTTCACTCTGTGTTTTCATGACGTTATATATTTAATACATGTTTTTTTTTCTTTGTGCATTTGAAGAAATTATGATGTTCTGGTGAAGAAACGTTTTTTTTTTTGACAATAACAAAAGGTTTTTTTTAAAAATCAAAAAAATCTCTCTCTCTCTCTCTCTCTACAAACACCAACTGACAAAATCAGCTTAAACTCAGCATCCTTCTATTTAAAACATACTTGTTTTTAAGTGACAAATAGTGACCATGATGGAATTGTGATAGAAACCAAAAACCTTTTAAATGTCTCACGTTTTTGTCAGCGGTGATCCGTCCACCCATTCCCATTTCCATTCCCATTCCTGTCCTGTGTATGTGTATATTTCCCGTAGACCAATCCAGGACTCTCCATCCTTACTCAGCTCAGAGACAAACTCCTAGTAGTTGACGAGAGACAACAATCATTTCTCTGTTCACAGTTCCGCATTTCTGTTGTAGTAAACTCATCTTGTGACTTCATCAGCCACAACAAACACAAGAGGGATCCCTTGGTCCACCACACACTGAGGACTGGACCCAACAGCATGACAGCAAACACACATTAGTAACGGAGGAAAGTGATCAAAGACATTTATACTCAGCAGAGGACCTGAGAACGTATGAGGAACTGCACGGTTACTGCTTAAGACAGTTAACATTCATTTTATCAGAATGCATTTTAAAAAGGAAAACAAACATTTCTAGGGTTTTTCCAAACATTTTAACTTCTGTTAATATTTAAACATTTCCGTTGAATGTCTTTTTCTCTAAAATCACTCAGAAACAAACACACTCACCTGTGCCTCTTCATTGTTTATGACGACCAGATCTGCTCCTCTCTTCTTACAGTCAGCTCTGCTTTCAGACCAGGTGTTAAACCCATTAGTTTTAAAGTAACAACTGCTTCCAAATCTCGTCCATCCGTCAGGACACCGCTTCTCTTAACGTCAAACAAATGTCAAATTAATAAGAATTGTTAATAGTTATAATTAATAGTTTAAAGTGTTCGGTAGCTGCTCTGTAACTGACTGTTGTTAAATGAAATCTCTGGAGAAAAAAAGCAATAGAAACAAGTAAGACAATATGAGATTATTTATGCTTAATAGACTGTGAAGTTGGATCCTGTGTGTTTTAATTTGAAACCTTTCTTACCTGAAACCTTCACCTGGAGCTGACTGTAGTTTTTGCTCAGTTGGTCGTAATCGTTCTGCATCCGTTCTTTTTCCAAAGTCACTAAAATATCTGGTGACAACAAAATAAGAAACAGACCATCGACACCAAATCGTTCTGCTTTAAGCTATATACAGAATTAAGTTATATATCCTGTACGTAATGAAATATCACTAATTATTTCAAACTGGAATGTAGTTATTTGGTGTCTCTGTCCTTTAACATGTATATGTTGAGGTGTTGTAAATAGTAAATAGAGGATCACTGACTTCTTAACTGAAGCATCAAGTGTGAACAAGAACCACAACCTCTGTTTTAGCGCCTGTCTCTTTAAGACCCCTCCTGTAAAAGCCCAGCCTGCTCTGATTGGCTTATTTAAAAAATACGGCACACATTTGCAAGAGATAGTTGTTGAGCTGTGGGCGGAGATCCTCAGACAAGGTAAGTATATGCTAATGAGCATGACTGTAACAGAGGAAGGGGAGTCAAATGTGAATAGCTTGTTGAATCGCATGTTTCCTCATCTAGGCAGCCTTGAAAAACAGGGTTGTGTTATTTCAAAGTTAGTGGGTTAGTAGACACTCCAAGTTTTCAAATGTATATAACTGGAAAAGATTTTCATGATATTTCCCCTTTAAGATATGACCATTTACATTAAAATAAAATACTCACAGCGAATGAAGAGTCCAGCCAATATCAGAAGATAAAACCCTCCCAGAGTCACTGCAGTAGCTCTGAAACACCTTCTGTTGTTGGCTGCAGGGTTGTTTGGAGTGTGTGGTCCTACAGAGACCAAATACATCCAGAACATGTTTTACTATGTTTGAAGTTTGAACAATAAGACTGACTCGAGAGGCACCAGATTACAGCACCAGGACACCTGATAATGACCCAGAGTTAATGGTGACCAATGGTGGATTGATTGATTAATTGTGAATTATTATTCAGTATCTAACTGTTATAAAGCCACACGTAACCTGAGATGAACTTCCCCTTTACAACAATCATAATTTCAGACTTACTGGCTCTTTGTGGCCCGAGATCAGCGTGATGCTCTTCATCCTCTAAGATCTCCACCTGACTCTCCTCTTCCTCTGCGCTTTTCTCTTGAACGTTTCTGTTATATCTCACATTCAGGCTCAAACGTGGCGCAGCGACAGTATCTGCAGACATCTTGACGAACTAAAAACTGAACTGAACGTATTCTCCGTCTCACTGTCTGTCTTTAAGTTGGTCACTCCTTTAACACAGGAAGTGGCTGCAGCACAAACCAATAAGACTGATGCACATCCTAATACATTTGTTACTGTTAGACAAAAAGTCCCACTTAACTTAAAATATGACTCAATTGCAGCATTCAGTTAATTGGGAATTAGAATCATTAAACCCTTTAGATAAACTTTATAAAATTATCTTAAAGTAAAGCTATTTCTGCCTGACTGTAAAATTGAGGAAATAAGCATATGTGTGCATAGCTGTTTTCACTCATCTCTGACAGAGGAACTGTTGTTGGACCAGACACTTATTTTTGTTCTGTCTCTTAGAGGAAGTGAAGTTTAGGTGTGAATTTTAATGTTTCAGTGAAATAAACAAAAGAGATGATAGACCCTTCCTTACTAACACACAACCAGGGTCTGTGATAATTACCTGAAGTTCAGCTGGATGGAATGAAGAATAATCTCTGCTACATGCACAGCTAGTAACACACAGAGAGCAGATCATAGATGCAAAACAGAGTAGAGGAGCACAGACAAACAGATCTGAGATGAGTGACCAATGTTGCAAGTCTTCCATATGTATGGAAGAGTAGTAAGCTGAAGTGTTGTAGTTGTAACTGAACCTAAAATGCACAAGATATTTCTCTTGTGGCTCTCTTTGTCAGTTACAGCTCCAGGTGCATTACCACCACCATCTGGACTGGAGTAGTACTGACTCTGACTTGCATGTAGCCCTGGAAAACTGACTGACTGCAATCAGATTAGTGACGTGGCTAACAGAGACTCATACACCGTATGTGGCGAGGTGTTAAGGAACCTTTTGCATCTAAATTCCATCCGGGTATAAGAGACTTGAAATGACAAGTGTAAATGAGACTATGGTTAAGAATTGGGAAATAACTTTATCACAGTAAAGCCAACAGTTATCGTTGGGTTTAGAGTAGGGTTGGGTACCGAACTCAGAACTTTATAGGGTACCAACCGAATTACGTTGGTAAAACTGAAGACGGATTCATGTTAAATCAATCAGTGCCAACTTTCGGAACTTTAGAGCACGTACGTGAGCACGAATGTCTCCACCTTCTCTCCATGTTTGACAGAGAGCGAGGCTCAGCTTCCAACACACACAGAGCTGCAGTGCAGACGGAGCAAACTACGTCACCTCTGCAGCTTCATATTCATACGCAGTGAGTCACGGAAATGTTGTTGCAAGTGTGGTTACACTTTTCCAAACTCCACACAGACAGCGTTTACCGCAATATAGTATAATCACGAGCCAAAAAGCAGCCGTAGTGCTGTAAACGTTACACTTCCTCTGAGACAGACAGGCACAGCAGTGTTCTCTATGCCCTGGTGACAGACTGACAGGCTGGAGGTCGTAGGGCAAGGCATCTTTATTTCTATAGCACATTTCAGCAACAAGGCAATTCAAAACGCTTTACATCAAACATTGAAGAGCAATGAAAAACTTTCATGAAAGAGATGCAAATAAACTGGTTAAAATAGAATAAGATACAAATAAAAACGTAATACTTCAGTGCAGTGTGGTCCCTCGTATTGAAGCTGGACAGGCAGACATTACACAGGCTGAAGAGGCGTAACATTAATCTCAATGCATGTTTAACTCTCCTGGTGGAGCTTCTTACTGGCAGCTGGAAATTAGCAGCTGACTGCACGTTTATCAAAGGAAACACAGGAACAATTTCTAACTAACTGATTACAAACGTTATATCAACTACATAAACCAAGGTAAAGACAACCTGTTAATCCATGTTTTTATTAGCTTGTATTATAATAATCCTGCAGGACTACAGAGTAAGTACACATGACTTCTAACCAGATTGTGCTCTATGAGGGGCAGAGGAACAATATCTCTGTAATCCAGGTTATTTAGCAACACAGAATAAACATCTGAGCAAATGTTAAAGAATTGGTCTGATTTGACAAAGCTGATCCCAACACTACACACTCCTCTGTCATCAAGGAGTTCAGAGAATCTTCTTCTCACAGATCCAGTTCTTATGTTTATAAGTATATCCTTGTGTCCATTTTCCTTGATTGCAGCATGTAGCATGGTAACTGTTATTACTAGGCAGTCCTTCTGCCCAGAACCTGTCAGACAAATGAAATGCTGTTCTTTTATCAAACGGCTGAAACTCCTGATTATTAGTTTCAAGTAAACTGTTGAATTCCACTTCAAATATTTATATTCTCTGTAATTAGTACAATTAATTTATAAACTCTTTTTAAGATTCAGTTTAGTAAATCGATGTAATCTGTAACGCCTTCCAATGAAATATTGAATCCTTGTTCAGAACTCCAATATCTCCTTTTTCAGTCATTTAAGAGATTTGCACTTAGAGGAATTATCCCCAATAATCAAGGTATTATGGGTTATCTGTTATCTAACACCAAGATGGCGTCCTTTCATTGTGTTCTGCCCCTACTGTCTCTTTTTATAAACTCAGCAGCCTGTCCCATATAGACTTTACATTGTGATTAAGTCACACACATTAGACTAAAGAAGATTTTCCGGTCTCTGAAAGTTTGACTACTATAAATCTTCATGAGTTAAGACTTCAGTATACATTTATAATGGTTACTGGGGGACCTTTAGTTGCAGCTCCTCAGTTGGCCTCTGACACAAATGGGTGTCAAAGCTGACTCTACGCCACGTCTCTCCAGCTTCATGTTAACACGTCATCCATGGGACTAATGCTCATATTTAGCTATGCAGCATTTCTCTAACAATAGACTAATATAAAAGAAATCCCTCTCAATCATCTCTTACTGTGTGGTGGTGTCTGTACCTGCATAGACCCTGTCTGGTTTTTCTCTTTTTTTATTTTATTATGTGTGGTGGGAGCTCTCTCTCTCTCTGTCTCTCTCTCTCTCTCTCTCTCTCTCTCTCTCTCTCTCTCTCTTTGTCTCTCTCCATCTCTCTCTCTCTCTCTCTGTCTCTCTCTCTCTGTCTCTCTGTCTCTCTCTCTGTCTCTCTCTCTCTGTCTCTCTCACTCTGTCTCTCTCTCTGTCTCTCTCTCTCTGTCTCGCTCTCTGTCTCTCTGTCTCTCTCTCTCTCTGTCTCTCTCTCTCTGTCTCTCTGTCTCTCTCTTTCTCTCTCTCTGTCTCTCTGTCTGTCTCTCTCTCTCTCTCTCTCTCTCTCTCTCTCTCTCCAAACATCAGCTGACAAAATCAGTTTTAACTCACCATCGATCTATTTAAAACATACTTGTTTTTAAGTGACAAACAGTGACTTTGATGCAATTGTCTCACGTTTCTGTCAGTGGTGATCCGTCCACCCATTTCCATCCCTGTCCTGTGTATGTGTATATTTTCCGTAGACCAATCCAGGACTCTCCATTCTTACTCAGCTCAGTAACAAACTCCTAGAAGTTGAGAAGAGACGACAATCATTTCTCTGTTCACAGTTCCGCATTTCCGTTGTAGTAAAGTCATCTTGTGACTTCATCAGCCACATCAAACACAAGAGGGATCCCTCGGTCCACCACACACTGAGGACTGGACCCAACAGCATGACAGCAAACACACATTAGTAACGGAGGAAAGTGAAGAAAGACATTTATACTCAGCAGAGAAGCAGAGAACACATGAGGAACTGCACATTTACTGCTTAAGACAGTTAACATTAATTTTATCAGAATGCATTTTAAAAACGAAAATAAACATTTCCAGACTTTTTCCAAACATTTTAACTTCTGTTAATATTTAAACATTTCCGTTGAATGTCTTTTTCTCTAAAATCACTCAGAACCAAACACACTCACCTGTGCCTCTTCATTATTTATGATGACCAGATCTGCTACTCTCTGCTGACAGTCAGCTCTGCTTTCATACCAGGTTTTAAACCCATTAGTTTTGAAGTAACAACTGCTTCTAAATCTCTTCCATCCGTCAGGACACCGCGTCTCTTAACGTCAAACAAATGTCAAATGAATAAGACTCGTTAATCGTTATAATTAACAGTTTAGTTAAAGATCTTTCTTGCCTCTGCCACGTTTCCCTTTCATGTTCTGTAAATAATTTGTAAATAGTTTCTCCCAGGTTTTATATCTCAAGTGACTTTGAAATATTTACATCATCAATGAAAAAGTTCAACGGCATTAAACAGTTACAATTAAAAGTAAAGACACAGTCACGCCATATCATGTTAATTGGTAAAATACAGGAGTTTTCTCTTTTTAATCTTTTCTCACCTTCATTTCTGTCCTTCAGCTTCTTTACTTCATCCTGTAACTGACTGTTATTTACACTCAGTGTTTGGTAGCTGCTCTGTAACTGACTGTTATTTACACTCAGTGTTTGGTAACTGCTCTGTAATTGACTGTTATTTACACTCAGTGTTTGGTAGCTGCTCTGTAACTGACTGTTATTTACACTCAGTGTTTGGTAGCTGCTCTGTAACTGACTGTTATTTACACTCAGTGTTTGGTAGCTGCTCTGTAACTGACTGTTGTTGACTGATATCTCTGGAGAAAAACACCAATAGAAACAAGTAAGACAATATGAGATTATTTATGCTTAATAGACTGTGAAGTTGGATCCTGTGTGTTATAATTTGAAACCTTTCTTACCTGAAACCTTCACCTGGAGCTGACTGTAGTTTTTGCTCAGTTGGTCGTATTCGTTCTGCATCCGTTCTTTTGCCAAAGTAACTAAAATATCTGGTGACAACAAAATAACAAACAGACCAACAATACCAAATCGTTCTGCTTTAAGGTATAGACAGAATTAAGTTATATATCCTGTGCGTAATGAAATATCACTCATTATTTCAAATTGGAATGTAGTTATTTGGTGTCTCTGTCCTTTAACATGTTGTATATGTTGAGGTGTTGTAAATATTAAATAGAGGATCACTGACTTCTTAACTGAAGCATCAAGTGTGAACAAGAACCACAACCTCTGTTTTAGCGCCTGTCTCTTTAAGACCCCTCCTGTAACAGCCCAGCCTGCTCTGATTGGCTTATTCAAAAAATACGGCACACGTTTACAAGAGATAGTTGTTAAGCCGTGGGCGGAGATACTCAGACAGGGGAAGTATATTCTAATGAGCCTGACTGTGACAGAGGAAGGGGAGTCAAATGTGAATAGCTTGTTGAATCGCATGTTTCCTCATCTAGGCAGCCGTGAAAAACAGGGTTGTGTTATTTCAAAGTTAGTGGGTTAGTAGACACTCCAAGTACTCAAATGTATATAACTGGAAAAGATTTTCATGATATTTCCCCTTTAAGATATGACCATTTGCATTAAAATAAAATACTCACAGCGAATGAAGAGTCCAGCCAATATCAGAAGATAAAACCCTCCCAGAGTCACTGCAGTAGCTCTGAAACACCTTCTGTTGTTGGCTGCAGGGTTGTTTGGAGTGTGTGGTCCTACAGTGACCAAATACATCCAGAACATGTTTTACTATGTTTGAAGTTTGAACAATAAGACTGACTCGAGAGGCACCAGATTACAGCACCAGGACACCTGATAATGACCCAGAGTTAATGGTGACCAATGGTGGATTGATTGATTAATTGTGAATTATTATTCAGTATCTAACTGTTATAAAGCCACACGTACACTGAGATGAACTTCCCCTTTACAACAATCATCATTTCAGACTTACTGGCTCTTTGTGGCCCGAGATCAGCGTGATGCTCTTCATCTTCTAAGATCTCCACCTGACTCTCCTCTTCCTCACCGCTGTTCTCTTCAACATTTCTGTTATATCTCACATTCAGGCTCAAACGTGGCGCAGCGACAGTATCTGCAGACATCTTGACAAACTAAAAACTGAACTGAACGTATTCTACGTCTCACTGTCTGTCTTTAAGTTGGTCACTCCTTTAACACAGGAAGTGGCTGCAGCACAAACCAATAGGACTGATGCACATCCTAATACATTTGTTGCTGTTAGATGAAAAGTCCCACTTAACTTAAAATATGACTCAATTGCAGCATTCAGTTAATTGGGAATTATAATCATTAAACCCTTTAGATAAACTTAATAAAAGTATCTTAAAGTAAAGCGTTTCTGCCTGACTGTAAAATTGAGGAAATAAGCATATGTGTGCATAGCTGTATTAACATATCTCTGACAGAGGAACTGGTGTTGGACCGGACACTTATTTTTGTTCTGTCTCTTAGAGGAAGTGAAGTTTAGGTGTGAATTTTAATGTTTCAGTGAAATAAACAAAAGAGATGATAGACCCTTCCTTACTAACACACAACCAGGGTCTGTGATATTTACCTGAAGTTCAGCTGGATGGAATAAAGAATAAGCTCTGCTACATGCACAGCTAGTAACACACAGATAGCAGATCATAGATGCAAAACAGAGTAGAGGAGCACAGACAAACACATCTGAGATGAGTGACCAATGTTGCAAGTCTTCCATATGTAAGGAAGAGTAGTAAGCTGAAGTGTTGTAGTTGTAACTGAACCTAAAATGCACAAGATATTTCTCTTGTGGCTCTCTTTGTCAGTTACAGCTCCAGGTGCATTACCACCACCATCTGGACTGGAGTAGTACTGACTCTGACTTGCATGTACCTCTGGAAAACTGACTGACTGCAATCAGATGAGTGACGTGGCTAACAGAGACTCATACACCGTATGTGGCGAGGTGTTAAGGAACCTTTTGCATCTAAATTTCATCTGGGTATAAGAGACTTGAAATGACAAGTGTAAATGAGACTATGGTTAAGAATTGGGAAATAACTTTATCACAGTGAAGCCAACAGTTATCGTTGGGTTTAGAGTAGGGTTGGGTACCGAACTCAGAACTTTATAGGGTACCAACCGAATTACGTTGGTAAAGCTGAAGACGGATTCATGTTAAATCAATCAGTGCCAACTTTCGGTACTTTAGAGCACGTACGTGAGCACGAGTGTCTCCACCTTCTCTCCATGTTTGACAGAGAGCGAGGCTCAGCTTCCAACACACACAGAGCTGCAGTGCAGACGGAGCAAACTACGTCACCTCTGCAGCTTCATATTCATACGCAGTGAGTCACGGAAATGTTGTTGCAAGTGTGGTTACACTTTTCCAAACTCGACATAGACAGCGTTTACCGCAATATAGTATAATCACGAGCCAAAAAGCAGCCGTAGTGCTGTAAACGTTACACTTCCTCTGAGACAGACAGGCACAGTAGTGTTCTCTGCCCTGGTGACAGACTGACAGGCTGGAGGTCGTAGGGCAAGGCATCTTTATTTCTATAGCACATTTCAGCAACAAGGCAATTCAAAACGCTTTACATCAAACATTCAAGAGCAATTAAAAACTTTCATGAAAGAGATACAAATAAACTGGTTAAAATAGAATAAGATACAAATAAAAGAGTAATACTTTAGTGCAGTGTGGTCCCTCGTGTTGAAGTTGGACAGGCAGACATTACACAGGCTGAAGAGGCGTAACATTAATCTCAATGCATGTTTAACTCTCCTGGTGGAGCTTCTTACTGGCAGCTGGAAATTAGCAGCTGACTGCACGTTTATCAAAGGAAACACAGGAACAATTTCTAACTAACTGATTACAAACGTTATAAACTACTACATAAACCAAGGTAAAGACAACCTGTTAATCCATGTTTTTATTAGCTTGTATTATAATAATCCTGCAGGACTACAGAGTAAGTACACATGCCTTCTAACCAGATTGTGCTCTATGAAGGGCAGAGGAACAATATCTCTGTAATCCAGGTTATTTAGCAACACAGAATAACCAGCTGAGCAAAGGTTAAAGAATTGGTCTGATTTAACAAAGCTGATCAAACACTACACACTCCTCTGTCATCAAGGAGTTCAGATAATCTTCTTCTCACAGATCCAGCTCTTACATTCATTATAATATCCATGTGTCCATTTTCCTTGATTGCAGCATCTAGCACGGTAACCGTCATTATGAGGCAGTCCTTCTGCCCAGAACCTGTCAGACAAATGAAATGTTGTTCTTTTATCAAACGGCTGAAACTCCTGATTATTAGTTTCAAGTAAACTGTTGAATTCCACTTCAAATATTTATATTATCTGTAATTAATACAATTAATTTATAAACTCCTTTTAAGATTCAGTTTAGAAAATCGATGTAATCTGTAACGCCTTCCAATGAAATATTGAATCCTTTTTCAGAACTCCAATATCTCCTTTTTCAGTCATTTAAGAGATTTGCACTTACAGGAATTATCCCCAATAATCAAGGTATTATGGGTTATCTGTTATCTAACACCAAGATGGCGTCCTTTCATTGTGTTCTGCCCCTACTGTCTCTTTTCATAAACTCAGCAGCCTGTCCCATATAGACTTTACATTGTGATTAAGTCACACACATTAGACTAAAGAAGATTTTCAAGTCTCTGAAAGTTTGACTACTATAAATCTTTATGAGTTAAGACTTCAGTATACATTTATAATGGTTACTGGGGGACCTTTAGTTGCAGCTCCTCAGTTGGCCTCTGACACAAATGGGTGTCAAAGCTGACTCTACGCCACGTCTCTCCAGCTTCATGTTAACACGTCATCCATGGGACTGATGCTCATATTTAGCTATGCAGCATGTCTCTAACAATAGACTAATATAAAAGAAATCCCTCTCAATCATCTCTTACTGTGTGGTGGTGTCTGTATCTGCATAGACCCTGTCTGGTTTTTCTCTTTTCTTATTTTATTATGTGTCGTGGGAGCTCTCTCTCTCTCTCTCTCTGTCTCTCTGTCTCTCTCTCTCTTTTCTGTCTCTGTCTCTCTCTCTCTCTCTCTCTCTCTCACTCTCTCTCTCTCTCTCTCTACAAACACTCAGCATCCTTCTATTTAAAACATACTTGTTTTTAAGTAACAAATAGTGACCATGATGGAATTGTGATAGAAACCAAAAACCTTTAAACTGTCTCACGTTTCTGTCAGCGGTGATCCGTCCACCCATTCCCATTTCCATTCCCATCCCTGTTCTTTTTTTATTTCCCGTAGACCAATCCAGGACTCTCCATCCTTACTCAGCTCAGAGACAAACTCCTAGTAGTTGACGAGAGACAACAATCATTTCTCTGTTCACAGTTCAGCATTTCCGTTGTAGTAAAGTCATCGTGTGGCTTCATCAGCCACAACAAACACAAGAGGGATCCCTCGGTCCACCACACACTGAGGACTGGACCCAACAGCATGACAGCAAACACACATTAGTAACGGAGGAAAGTGAAGAAAGACATTTATACTCAGCAGAGGAACAGAGAACGCATGAGGAAGTGCACATTTACTGCTTAAGACAGTTAACATTCATTTTATCAGAATGCATTTTAAAAAGGAAAATAAACATTTCTAGGGTTTTTCCAAACATTTTAACTTCTGTTAATATTTAAACATTTCCGTTGAATGTCTTTTTCTCTAAAATCACTCAGAAACAAACACACTCACCTGTTCCTTTTTGTTGTTTATGACGACCAGATCTGCTCCTCTCTGCTGACAGTCAGCTCTGCTTTCAGACCAAGTCTTCTTCTCTTCTGATTTAAAGTAAAAACTGCTTCCAAATCTCGTCCATCCATCAGGACAGCTTTTCTCTTAATGTCAAACAAATGTCAAATGAATAAGACTCGTTAATCGTTATAATTAACAGTTTAGTTAAAGATCTTTCTTGCCTCTGCCACGTTTCCCTTTCATGTTCTGTAAATAATTTGTAAATAGTTTCTCCCAGGTTTTATATCTCAAGTGACTTTGAAATATTTACATCATCAATGAAAAAGTTCAACGGCATTAAACAGTTACAATTAAAAGTAAAGACACAGTCACGCCATATCATGTTAATTGGTAAAATACAGGAGTTTTCTCTTTTTAATCTTTTCTCACCTTCATTTCTGTCCTTCAGCTTCTTTACTTCATCCTGTAACTGACTGTTATTTACACTCAGTGTTTGGTAGCTGCTCTGTAACTGACTGTTATTTACACTCAGTGTTTGGTAGCTGCTCTGTAACTGACTGTTATTTACACTCAGTGTTTGGTAGCTGCTCTGTAACTGACTGTTGTTGACTGAAATCTCTGGAGAAAAACATCAATATTAACAAGACAATATGAGATTATTTATGCTTAATAGACTGTGAAGTTGGATCCTGTGTGTTCTGTTAATTTGAAACCTTTCTTACCTGAAACCTTCACCTGGAGCTGACTGTAGTTTTTGCTCAGTTGGTCGTATTCGTTCTGCATCTGTTCTTTTTCCAAAGTCACTAAAATACCACAACAAAGTAAGAAACAGACCCACAGCACTGTGTCATTCTCCTTTAAACTAAAGACAGAATTAAGGTACAGCCTGTGCTTAATGAAATATCAGTCATTATTTCAAACTGGAATGTAGTTATTGGTGTGTCTGTCCTTTAACCTGCCGTGTTTGTTGAGGTCATAACTATTAACTAATGGATATCTGACTTGTTAATTGAAGTATCAAGTATGAACCAGATATAAAAAGACAGATCCAAAGTAATTTTGCCTAAATGAAAGAATCCGCATTATGAGAGTTAAAGGTACACTGTGTAGTGTTTAAGTATTTTAGTAGTTTCATTCATAAATATGTCCTCATTGGTGTAAAATGACATCTGTCGATGATCTGAGTTATCCTCGTAAGCGAAGAATTTCGTATCTGTATTTACATTGGACGGGCAAGTCCAAGGAGGCTTCCACGTCGTTCCACCATTTTCAACTATAATCGCTGAGAGGGACGTAGAGCACTAGCCGACCTGTCTAGCTAACCCGCAACGCGTTTTCGTTCAGAGCCAGCGTCACGTGACTTAAAGCAAATGAAACTGAGAAGGAAATCAGTGAGAGGCGCTTGTCACCGCCCCGGCAATATTTGAAAGCCTATATTGCACTTTAGTTCATAATGGAGGATCGTACTTATGCCGAGCCACAGGAGAAGGAATCCTCGTCGCCAAAAAAGCGAAAAATGGAAGACATGTTGTCGTAGCTTCTCGGTACATAACGCCTACCGTAGTTGCAACACGCATTTGAAAAAGCGAGGCGCTAGAGAGCTTTACTTATTTGAATGCAAAATACAATTACACCGCTAGACGGGAGACATTCCTACACAGTGTACCTTTAACCTTTAGTAGCATAACATGTGACTGCATACTGTAGACAGTTTGGGACATTAAAACCACAGTCTTTGTTGCGTGAAAAAAATAATTCTTAAGTTCAGCCAAAGGCTTCTGTGTCGGGAATTTCTGTTAAACAAGGCTCACAGAGAAGAGTCTTTTGAGATTTAATGTCACGTTTGCAAACTGACATTAACAGTCAACGTTCAACCAAGTCTCAAGCAGAGTGTGCCAAGAACTTTGTCATACAGGCAGTTTATATCCACTTTATCTGAATGCCTCCCTGAGTGGGAAATAATTGTTCCTTAATCAGACAACCTGCAGCTTCTACCTTTTGATGTGATAGCCTACATTGGACACTCAAGTTTGAAGATAATGTTTTCTGCTTGCTAACAATCGCAGAACAATCCAGGCTTTACCTTTACAGACATTAACATTTTTATTTTTTCAATCAGCTTCATTGGTGTGAGTACAGCTTCTCCGGTTAACAGAATAAAGACTGGATTTTGTCCCCCTATTTCCATTCATCCGTCCATTGGAATTGTGTTAGTAAGGGATCGCTTTACAGGCAATATGGACAGTAGGAATGATTACAGCGAACAATAACTATTTCAGCATACATATTGTATGGCAGTAAAAACCTGAATCTGTTCTTTAGACCTTATCTGTATTTGGTGTAGTTGTGTAGTGTATTTTATCTTACAGTATACGGATAAGAGGATGATTCCAGTCATCATCAGAAAGCAGATCACTGCCAGACAGAGAGCTGCAGCCCTGAAAGTCTTCCGTTGGACGGCTGGAGGATGTCTCTCAGTGTCTGGTCCTGAAGTGGTAAAGGACACAGAGAGCAAGGTTAATTACAGGGAAACGTGTCTTTGTTATCATGATTCCTATCATTCACGTTAGAAAAAAACTTTTACTCAGTAGCATTATGGCTCGAATAATATTCGAATATTTAATGCTCAACTGCAGACTGTTAAATATGTACTACACTACTCAGGTTTATCCATTGTCAATGCCACTACAAGCATGTGGTGGTTGTTACATGTTCTGTCCACTAGAGGGACTTAGCCAGGCCAGGCTAACTAACATTAGCCTGGCCTTGAGTGGACCTGCACGCACCTTTTTTTGCATTCATTTTCCAGCATGAGCGCACAGCGACAAACACAAATCAACAGAGATCTCTGTAATGAAACATTATCTAGGCTGAACAACTTTGACAGACAAGTTGGGCTCAATATCAACACCTCCAAAACACAAGTGATGTGTGTCAACTCCATCCCCACAGCACCCGTCCTTATTAATGAGGAACCACTTGAGTTTGTGGAAGATTTCGTCTGGGAAGTCTCATCAGTAAGGACAGCGGGGCATCTAAAGACATTAAAGCAAGGCTGGGAAAGGCTCAGAGTGCCTTCTCCCAACTCCGTCCCATCTGGGGATCAAAACAATACAGCCTTAATACGAAGATGCTCCCATATAACTGCAATGTAAAGTCTGTTCTGCTGTACGGTTCAGAGATCTGGCGAGTTGTCAAAACAGACATGAGGAGAATGGAAGTGTTCGATAATGGATGCCTCCAACGAATATGCCAAAATCTTTTGGCCTAATAAGATCTTCAGATTTCAACAATGAACTGTACAAGAAAACAGGAAGCCGGAGCATCACCAAGGAGATCACGCACTGAGATGGCTGGGACACGTGTTGAGGATGGAGCAGGACCGCGTCACAAAAGTCGCCCTAAGATGGACCACCTGCAAAGTAAGACCTGGGAGGCCCAAAACCACCTGGCGCAGAACTGTGAATCAAGAGCTAAAGCTGCCATGGGGAGAGGCCCAACATGCTGCCAGGGACCCAATGCAATGGAGAGGGCTCATTGAAGCCTGACGTCCCATAGGGGACGAAGAGGAGTAAAGTAGTGAAGCGGCATTGTTGTAAAGGCTAACGGTCCTCGGTTAGCACAATGACATGTTAGAAAGCATAGCCGAAACGATTTGGCATAAACTAGGTAAGTAACAAATGATGCTAACTGCATTAATAACCAAGCCAAACAGTGCTGTCTCTACTATTTTAGTGATTTATAAGCAACCTGTTTCTTGCAGATTGTCACGTTACTGAGAATACAGCTATTAGAAGGTAATATATAAAGTGGAAGCTAACTCTGACAGCTGTAGGGCAGCTAACATTACCTTTAGCTTCTCCATGAAGCTCCCAGCTAAGCGAATGTTACTATACCTGAAGTTAGAAAACAAGAACGAGCTGCTAACGTAAGCACTTTAACTTGATGAATGTCGATTTTAAAGTCATGTTAAAACTATTTCCCGTCCTTCTTACGATTTGCAGCCGCAGCCTGTCACTCCCCCTTGTACGAACTTTACTCGGTACCCAACTTTAGCTCCGTAATGTACCAACGTTTCTCGGTACGTAATGTTATCTTAGACACATGCTGGTAAGCCAAGGCGAGAAGAGGGAGATTAGCTAACGTTAGCCAACATTTATAAAAAAATTCTAGAGTAATTTCAGCATACGCATAGTATTGATTTTTTTTACTATTGTTTAAAATATTATTATATAATAATACATTACACTAATGTTGAGTTATAATGGAATATTTAATTGCACAACTGACAACAAAAAGCTGCATCATAGTGACTTTGCTTCTTCTCGCTACGGTCTCTCTCTCTTTATTTGGCTCTGCATTGCTAATGATATTCAACAGATCTTGTCATGCTGCACTTCCCTTTTTTCTGTCACGTGGTTGCTTTTTGCACTTTTTGTAAAGCTATATTTACCGGAGTTGATGCGTCCTCCGGTCTCAGAAAGGACACGAATTGGTCAACGTTTCCCCCCAAAAAACGATATCATAACATCCTAACACCTGAAAATGAGTCCTCTACCCAGAGAGCGTTGGTACTTTCTTTTAACATAAAACAATTAACTAACTACAGGAAACAGTTGCAAAACATAAGCGTTCATACTTTACATGTGGAGACAAACAAAGATGGGCGGCAGTTCCTTGCGATTTGAAAGTTGAGAGTAACAAACTGAACTGAAAAAGTAGCGTTTACAAATCGGTCCAACATGATTTGAATGGACACCCATGCACAAACAGATCAGCATGAGTATTATATTGATATGTCATGATGTGTCACTTACCTCCTCCGTGTGACTGATTATCAGTGTGATCATCTCTGATAGCGTCGGTGCTCTCGTATATTTCCACCTCCCTTTCCTCCCACTCTCCTTTGTCTTCCTGCACATTTCTGTTGTATCTCACCTTCTTTGACATATCTGGTTTGGCATAAATATCTTCGGACATCTTGAGACAATCAAACCGTAGCTTCACTTCACTTCACTTACTGCTTACCGCGCTGTGTAGACCGGTCACAATGCTGCTGGAAAACTTTGGTATATATTCATTTAGTGACGTACAGTAACATCCGCTACTGATGCTGCTGCCACTGTTTCTCAGAAAGTAAAGAACATTAAGGAAGTAACAGCACATACCACACACACACACACACACACACACACACCATTGAAACCATTTATAAGTTATAAATGCATTTGAGTAAAACTGAAAAATGTATAAATAGCATTCATTCACAGCTTAGTTAAACGCTTTCACACCCCACAGCCAGACACACAGCAATTCAACAGTTTGCCCAAAACAGGAAATGCGTCTTTCTGTTGCCTTAACTGAAACGTTGTCATTATTAATGAAGTTAATATTTGACAATTGATGAATTAAAATGGATATCCTGTTCTGGAACAAGGTATTAGTCAATCTGTGTCATCACCTGTCACGATCTTTTAGAGAGGTAAGTAGCGAGGCTTGGACCCAAAGGTAGTTCAGTTCAGAGTTGAGAATTTATTAAAAAGAAAACTACAACAAAAGGTGTCCAGAAACTGGCAGAGCAAAAATAAGTTCCAAAAAACCACCAACAGTACACAATGACCCAACAACAAAGGAAACACAGAGAAATAGGCAGTGGTGGCCTAAAGGTTAGTGAAGCGAGCTTGTGACCGGGAGGTCACAGACCGACCGAGGTTCAATCCCCAGACCGACAGGATAAAATCTGGGTGGGGTATCTGGAAAGTGAAAAGAGCAGCGCCTCATTACCACCAGTGGAGCTGCTCAGTCGCCAGCAGATCAGACTGTGGTTGTACTGGGCAGCTTCCAGGTATGAATGTGTAACTGTGTGAATGTGATCAGGGCGTTCCTGCAAAAGAGAGGCTGCCTCTCAGTGAACCTTCCCTGAATAAATAAAGGTTAAATAAAATTAAAAAAATGAGGGTTAACAAGGGACAGGTGACACCTGGGAAACAGGTGAAAGACAGCAGACAATCACAAAGGCGGAAAAACCAAAAGACACGAAGTAAAACAAGACAACACAAGGGATAACAGAGAACCTTCAACATAAAACAGGAAACAGAAAACATGAAACCAACTAGACACAGGGACTAGACACAGGGACCCTGTGAAGTTAATATTTGACAATTGATGAATTAAACAAGGAACAAGGTATTAGACATTCTGTCTGTCAATCCATGATTCAACAGTAACAGACTTCCACAACTCAATTCAAATGATTGTGGTGACACCCTGATGTTTTCGTTACTGCCACCATCAGGCCAAATCTCCCAATGATGCAAAGAAGACTAGCATGTGACCAATTGGCCTGTAGTCTGCCGTTTTGAAGCCAGGAGTTAGCAATCTTGGTATTCTGGAGCCAGAATATTTGGAAAAAAGGGCAAAGCTAGGGAGAATGACGCATCTCTGCCAGTGTTGTGTAGGGTTACGATGCTAAGCTAAGCGCTAAAGAGGGAAAGTCGCCGACTTCTACGGACTGATCTGAGTCATCCAGTAGAGTTTTGCTGGTAAATGTAATCGTTGACTTCAGCGTACTGGCGACATTCATCTGAATGTACGACAGTACAGAAAATCCGCAAACTTTCCCTTAAGCTAATGCTAACGCTAGCTAGCTAGCTTGGTTGGCAGAACACTGAAGAAGACATTTTTAGGGGACCAAAATGTTCCACTTAACTGATGACGTGAAAACACATAGTGAGAGGGTCAAAGTTTAACAGCAAAAACCTATATTTTAATGTCCACGGTGTTAGCATGGTTAGCATCGCTAAGCCTCTGTCCTGACTGACAGGTCCTAAAGCATCCCCTGCTTTATCGTCTATTTTTAAATAAATGGGACTATAAAATATCAAATGAACATCATGCTGTGTTGAAGAAGACTTGAAACTAGCGATTGAGACCATGAACTCATTATGAGAATGTTTACTGCGGTTACAAATGAAGTGAGAAATAGGCTAATTTTCTCATAGAGAGGAGACACACCAGCCCGATAATCGGCCGTCGGACCGTCTGGCGAGGTCGGTGACTCGAGTCTGTTCGGTGTGTCCCGTGCCGTTGGCCGTCCGAGGAGCCGTCGGCCTTCATTTGGGCCGACCCGACATGTTCAGTCGGAGACAGGGCAGTCGGGACTCACCCGGAGATGGGGAGCTGATGAGCCTCTCAAAATCTGACGAGACTCTTTTAAACTGACCTTTGTTGATCTGAAATGAAGACAGATTCAGCGACTGCACGGCCTATTTCTCTCTTAACATGTTCTCAGGAACACGTTACGGTGAACTATTTTAGTCCAATATGAGATTGTATTCTGAACGAGCCGCCATGACAGTCTGGCTGTGAATTTCCAGAAAAAAAGACCCACGTGACGCGTTCGTCCAATCAGCTGCCGGTTTTCATTTTCTGGGAAATAATCAGACTGTTAATGGAAACAATACAGAGCAGCGCCGCCTGCTGCTATGGAGACGTATTACGCTCAAGTCAGCGTCGGCTCAGTGAGTTCTGAGGCACTTTTTGGACCTCGGGGACCCGACTGATCAGTCCGACTGGCTTTTCTGCCGACGGTCGGCCCATCTGGCTGGTGTGTCAGGGCCCGTAGACGTCTGTAGAAACAGACTTAATTTTGGAGCCAATGCAGTCGCCCCCTGCTGGAAATTAGAGAGAATGCAGCTTTAAGTAACTTCATCTTTGGCCTCACTTTTTTAGGCCTGGAGGTTTTGTCCATCATCTTTTCAGGCTATTATACAAACAGGTCATTACAGTTCAACTATTACATTGTTTCCCACATTTGGTTGTAGTTGCTGCAGAAAATCAGTGGTTTAAGAAGTAACAGTCCAACAAATCAAGTGAGAATTAGACTCATTTTCTAATAGACTAACTACCCCTTTTTTTTTGGGCCAGTGGAGTCGCCCCCTGGTGGAAATGTGAGAGAATGCCGGTCTAAGGCACTCTAGCAATGGCAAAGTTGACGCTTGGTCCGTATGTATGTTTCTTCTTATATTATGGACCACTTTGGCCTTTTTGTACATCTACATTTTTCATTTTTAGAGTAACACAGCACAGTTCATTGTCTCATATTTGCCTTTATTATGAAGTTTTCAACAAGTACCAATAGATAAGAGAAGAAGAAATATCCTTGTCATGATTCAAACCCATTACATAATCATTACATATCATACCTAATAAATATGTCTCTCACAAATCCATCTTTTCAATCCATTATTGGAATAGTTCCAATTTCCGTCCCGATCCATATATGCTGTGGATCCCTTCACGGGGTTTACATTCACGCCTGTCAGCCAGGACCTGTAGAACAAGCACTATCGTTAAGGTTAAAAGCCACAAAACGAGAGATTATTGTTATGACAATGCAGTTATTGTGGTTGGAAACTCATGAAAATAATCCAGGACTGACACTTAAGGTTTATATTTAGTTTATTATGTCTTTTAACTAGTATGTAGTATATGTTTTGGTCATTTGTCTCTATTTTGAAGAGGGCATCCCACAGGAGGATTAATGTGAGCATGTTGGTGCCCCTATGTGGTCGAGCAGTAGACTGCAAGTTCATTATCATGAGCTGTCAAGAGCCAAGATGAGTTCCTTTAACCTCTTTTGACTTTTTAAATATGAGCCAAAATTCAAGGTCCGAAAGCTTTGGTGGCACAAAGCATTTAACATTCAGTTCTTCAGAATCAGATTGTGTGCAGAGAGAGTGGTTATTACAAAGTAATCTTTCAGCCCAACAGCTAAACGCTACACACATCATGTGGCTTCGATATCATCTTAAAACCATGTGTTGAATCGTTTATAGATTATCTTTCAGGAAATGCTCATTTTAAATGAAAATGCTAACGTTATTATTGTCTTAATACATTATTATTGTCTTAATACTAGGGCTGTCAGCGTTAACGCGTTAATGCAATTAAGGGCCGACGCGATGCGATACATTTTTAAAATTTATTTTACACTTCCCTCTTTGCGTCGTGCCTAACGGCTACTATTTTGACCCTTTGGCGCTGCCGTACTTCTTCATAACACATCTTCTGCCGCAGAATGCAGGCAGTCTGCCGCCATGGAGAAAGACAGCAGCAACACACTTCTGAATGGCTCTTTTCTTTTAAAAATAACTCCCGGACGGCTCAGCAGACAAGTCTAAAGCCATATGCACATTGTGTAAAGCCTAAGCATAGTAGTACAGTTAACGTGATACTAGACCACCGGCCCTTGGGTGGCGGGGAAGAGATGAATGTTCGGACATAAGACGAACGGGTTTGCCGACAACCGGATGCCAGGACTCTCAGAGTGACTGCAAGTCTCTCTTGTGAACTTACCGGGTTAAGATGAGTTCTTTTGGTGAATGAAAGGCTTGATCCGACCAAGTAGGTCATCCAATCAAATCGAAGCATGTGCAATGCAATGCTGCTGCCAGTTCTGCTGTTGTATACTTTTTTTCTTCTTCTTCTAGTCTGTAAAAAGAGCAACGTCGGTAGCCGTTGCTCATTAGCGCCACCTCTGTTCAGGAGAAGACTGTAACTAGTGTCGCGAGCACCAGCGCGGGTATAAATAGTCACGGTGATTTCATGACGTCACATTTGTACGCGCCAGCTTGGTTACCTTAAAACACGCTTTGGTTTGACCAGCGGTGGCCGGAGCGGTGGCCGGAGCAGGCAGCAGCGGTGGCCGTAGAGGGCAGCAGCGGTGGCCGTAGAGGGCAGCGGCGGTGGCCGTAGAGGGCAGCGGCTGGAGCAGGCGATCACGGGGGACATCCTCAGCGGTGAAATGCGAACGGGGGCTGGATTATAACCTAGCTAGGTGGAAAGCTAACGCTAGCCGGCCACCTGTTCCATCAATCCTGCTTGCAAGTGTCCGCTCATTAGACACAAACTGGACTACATCCAACTTCAACCAAACTTCAAACGCGAGTTCAGAGACTGCTGTGTTTTTGTTGTTGTGGAAACCGTGTACCGGACTGTCCAGCCTGTTTCTCTGCCGCCGGGTAAGAGTGGAGATGGGCTGTGTTAACACGGACTTGTGCAGAAATGAGCTGCTCATTAACCGCTGATCACTGGACGTCAGTGAGGAATCAACATTATTTAGGAGTTACTGAACACTACATTGACTCCGGTAAGGAGAGGGATTTTTAGTTTTTTTGTTCGGTACTTGGAGGAATTGTGCAATAACGACAGATTCACACATTTTTCTTTTGTTTACAGTAAATAAATAATTACAAATCTTAAAATCAAGTTCATAAAGTAACTTTCTTTGCATTCATTTGATTCCCAATCAAGATACACTGGTAAAAAATTGCTTTCGATTGTTAATATGGACTTAAAAACTCTTCTGAAATGCAAAATAATACAATTGTAATCGTGATAAAATAAGCGATTAATCAGCGATTAACGATTACAATTTTTTAATCGTTTGACAGCCCTACTTAATACATTATTATTGGAACTTTCTTGTTTTTTGTGTTCCATTTCATCCAACTATATACTATTATGCAAAGACCCCTTTATATCGTAATTAAAAACAGAAAAGAAAATATTAAAATGTTCTCACGTATATGGTAGTGTTGATTCGTCCACCCATTTCCATTCCTCCTTCCAATCTTTTGTCACTGACTGCAGACCGATCCAGGAACCTTCACCTTTATTCAACTCACTGACGAAATCCTAACAATTAAGCAAAAGAGTATACAATTATTTACCTATTCAAACACTAGTATTTCTGTGGTAGTTAATACATATTTCATGTTTTGACCGTCTCATGGTGAAGTAGAAATAAAGAAAGAAGTGACGCGATGAGTGAGTCATCTAAGTGTCTTGCTGTGATATAAATGTGCCAAATTGTGGATTCCCATTTGCAGTTGATGTATATTGTACAAGAACTTATGCACAACAATTCGTATGATATCCAAACAAAAGGTGACTGTGATGTGGAGACAACAGTTACGTTTAGACACCAAAATGACTATGATTAGAAATTAAAACGCCAATAGTAGTACTCCCGGGACATGAAAACCTGTTTTCTCACTCCCAACTCGTAAAATACGGACGGTGTCTCTCAGTGTCAGATACCGACGCACAATTCCCTTTTCAGCGTGTGTATAGGACGCACCGGGCAGAGCAGCAGCTCGCCCGCATCGCTGTAAGATGACGTAGTATTAATGTAACGGTAGAGAGTAGTATGACAGACCAAAAATCCACGTAGGGAGGTTGGTTTGGGGCGGTAGATGGGTCAAACAACACAGGACTTTCACCCAGGAGACCGGAGTTCGTGTCCCGTTCTTGTCCCGCGTGTCACTGAAACGTACATGTTGTAACCCCACCCGCCATCTTATCCTAAACCTAACTGTCCCGTTCTTGTGCCGCATGTCAGTTAAACGTACGTCCCGACCAAGCGCGTCTAAATATGACGCTAAAGGAGACTTTTTGCGTCAATAACAACATCAAAGACACCTGACCAAGCGTCGCTTTTTGACGCGATGGGATGTGAGAATGTGTTGGTTTCCCGGGTGAACGTCTTTATCGTCTCCTTAACGTCTCCTTAACTTCTTCTGGGACATGAACTCCGCTCCCCGGCTTGAAAACGCTGGGTTTTAAGGAGCCAAACATCCCCCCCATGACCTCCTCCGTACACGCATCTTCCAGCTCGTACACAGCAGCAGTCAGTGTGGTGCTGACAGTAATAAATATGTAAAATACATGCGGATTACAGTGCTTTACTTTTTGGAGCTACATGTGTATATACGAATGGAACAGCCTGCACAGACTAGAAATACTCAGAGGATTCCTCTTTCCTGTTTTTCCCCAAAGAAAATATTGCCAAAAGCAAAACATCCAAATACGATAACGGACGCTCACATTTTCTTCTTTGCTGTTTATTATCACCAGATCTGCTCCTCTGTTCTGACAGTCAGTGTTGCCAACTTAGCGACTTTGTCGCTATATTTAGTGACTTTTCAGACCCCCTTAGCGACTTTTTTTCAAAAAAGCGACTAGCGACAAATCTGGCAACTTTCTGTAGAAAAGTCGCCAGTATTGTCCAGCGAGCACGCGAGGTATTTCTCTCCTGTAGCCGCCAAAACAGCCTCCTGTTCTGTGACAGAGGAGCAGCGGAGCAGCCTCTCCCCTCTCTCCTCATGTGCAGCAGCACTGCACAGTGTACAGGCAGGTAGAAGGGGAGGTGGGGACAGGGTGTGCGGGGGCCGGTGTAGGTGGGACAGACAGCAGGACGCAACGGGAGAAAGACGCCACTGAGCTGGCCTGGTCCTGGGCAAGCCAGCCTTCTTTGAGAATTCTTTATCGATCTTTTTCCCTCCCATTGTAGAATTACATTTTTTTACTTCAAAGATAGGCTACCTAAGTAATAATTATAAGGTAAAATAAATTCCTGTATTGAATTTGTGATTATTTGGCTAAAGAATTATATTTCTTTCTATCTACCTTGCTGACACAACCACTAAGCTTTATACAAATGACTGCGTAATGACGTCAAAAATATGCAAATGAGCGTATGACGTCATCTAGCGACTTTTAGCGACTTTTGGAGCTGGTGCTAGCGACTTTCATTGGAAAATAGTTGGCAACACTGCTGACAGTCTCTCCTGCTCTCCGTCCACGTTTTCATCTCAGTAGATTTGTAGTAACAACTGCACCGAGATCTCCTCCATCCTGTGTTTCAGTGAGAGATTTCAAATCATTTGATGGCAAATAGATAAGACTTCTAATACTTGTTCCTTTTTAAACATTTCTTACCATGTGTCTGGTTTTTTGTATCCTGGCAGACTATCAACGGACTTGTTTGTAATTTGTAATTTATGTATTTGATAGGGACAATGCTCATTGATCAACAGACAAATGATTTGCTGTAAACAAGCCAGAGTTAGCTACAAGTGCTAGTTTCCATCTGTCGTCCCTAGCCAGGTCTTAACAGGCACCCTAAAATACAAAAGTCAATACAAATGCACTTTAAATTTAAGAAATACAGTAGCAATGTAATAAATACAGCAGGGATTTTAAAACAATATGATTATACCCTCAAACAGACAATATATTGCTCACGTCATCTAATCCTCATCTTAATTAGAGTATAAAATACAGTATAAATAAGGAAATAACTGAAGTTTGAACGAAAACCAAAAAAAGCAGATCAACAACATCAAGTAATTGTGCTTAAACGGAATTCCCACGTTCACTGAAAGAATATACGTTAAACGTGAAGAGTAAATATGAATATTATGTATATGAAATGTGTAGAATTGTTGACGTATTCTGTTATTTTCCCTTTCCACTCTGAGATGACAGATGTATAAACTTGTGTTGAGTAGAATTAGTGTTATTCCCAAAAAGTACCAAAATGCTAATATAATAAAATGACATACGCAGGAACTGTGTATGTGAACAGACAGCTATTTGGGTTCTGTTTGGTAGACACTACCAGAGAGAACAGCCATTTTTGTGGCAGCCCAAAGACTCTCATGCACCACGACAACTTGTTTAAAAGTTGTGTTCTCATCCGCCTGCCCCAGAGACAGAATGCTGATATTGAACATGTCTGTACAACAACAGATTACATTATAATATTAAGTCTGAGGGCAATATTTTGTTGTTCTTGACAATATTAATTACAATATCCATGCAGGGTAATTGCTTCATGCACTTTGGGTGGATTTGATCCCTTTTAAATAGTTTAGAACCCAAGTGTAAATGCAACTAAGCATTCAAAATGGATTAAAATCTGATTTACTGTAATCTTTACTCCTCCCAAGTGTAACTAGGTCAGTAAGTGGTCGGTGGAAGTGGCCTCTACAAGATGTGTTCCTTTTTAGCAGAACTTATGAGTCTTAATTATCCCTGCAAGCCCTTGCAGTATTTGTATTTTATATTGATGTTCTTACCATGCTTTTATGACCTTAACTGTAGCTCTTTGAGATTTGCTTCAAATGTAAAGTCCATTACAAATAAAATCTATTATTATTATTGTTATTATTATTATGACAGCCAGTGGCTGTTATGTACTGTATGTGACGTCTGCAGCAGTTTAAACGCTGTCATTTATTTTTTTATCTCTGATCAGTGCAATCACTGAATCATCTGTGAGTGAAATACAACCAAACTTTCCTGTCAATCTTTAAGTATTTTCTTTTGTAAAGCTAGTTAGCTGAAGTGTTGTAGTTGTAACTGAACCTAAAATACCAGCCCAGTCTCACGGCAGTTCGTGAAATGGTCACATTATTGAATCTATTAATTCGTGAACAGGACACGAATATGTCGTTTTTTTCGTGTAGTGATTACGAATTTTAATGTAATGTATTTAAATGGTAAGCATATTTCGTGATCACAGCACAACAATGGTAGGGAGTAGTATTAAAAGCCAAAGATCCGCGTAGGGAGGTTGGTCGGGGTGGTGGACGGGTCAAACAACATAGGGCTTTCACCCCGGAGAGCGGGGATGGCGTCCCGCGTGTTGCAGGGAGGTTGGTCGGGGATGGCGTCCCGCGTGTTGCAGGGAGGTTGGTCGGGGATGGCGTCCCGCGTGTTGCAGTTCCTTTCCGCGTTATTAACCACAACTGTCCCGTTGTTGTCGGCGTGTCCGGCGTGTGACGGTTCCTTTCCCAGTTCTTTTTTTTCCTAACTTCAACCGTCCCGTTGTTGTGGCGTTTCATGACCCCGTTGTTGCGTGCCACAGAGACCGCGGATCGTGTCTGTGCGCCCGGGGAACGCATCCCTGTGTGGCGGTACACAAAATGAAATTCTAATGAAATTCGTGACCTGTACACAAAATGAAATTCGTGACCTGTACACGAAATAAACGAGAAAATAGTGACCTGTACATGTATCAATAAATAAAAATAACGTGACCATTTCACGAACTGGCGTGAGACCGGGTTGTAAAATACACAAGTTATTTCTCTTGTGGCTCTCTTTGTCAGTTACAGCTCCAGGTGCATTACCACCACCATCTGGACTGGAGTAGTACTGACTCTGACTTGCATGTAGCTCTGGAAAACTGACTGACTGCAATCAGACTAGTGACGTGACTAACAGAGACTCATACACCGTATGTGGCGAGGTGTTAAGGAACCTTTTGCATCTAAATTTCATCTGGGTATAAGAGACTTGAAATGACAAGTGTAAATGAGACTATGGTTAAGAATTGGGAAATAACTATCACAGTGAAGCCAACAGTTATCGTTGGGTTTAGAGTAGGGTTGGGTACCGAACTCAGAACTTTTTAGGGTACCAACCGAATTACGTTGGTAAAACTGAAGACGGATTCATGTTAAATCAATCAGTGCCAACTTTCGGTACTTTAGAGCACGTACGTGAGCGCGAGTGTCTCCACCTTCTCTCCATTTTTGACAGAGCGAGGCTCAGCTTCCAACACACACAGAGCTGCAGTGCAGACGGAGCAAACTACGTCACCTCTGCAGCTTCATATTCATACGCAGTGAGTCACGGAAATGTTGTTGCAAGTGTGGTTACACTTTTCCAAACTCCACACAGACAGCGTTTACCGCAATATAGTATAATCACGAGCCAAAAAGCAGCCGTAGTGCTGTAAACGTTACACTTCCTCTGAGACAGACAGGCACAGCAGTGTTCTCTATGCCCTGGTGACAGACTGACAGGCTGGAGGTCGTAGGGCAAGGCATCTTTATTTCTATAGCACATTTCAGCAACAAGGCAATTCAAAACGCTTTACATCAAACATTGAAGAGCAATGAAAAACTTTCATGAAAGAGATGCAAATAAACTGGTTAAAATAGAATAAGATACAAATAAAAGCGTAATACTTCAGTGCAGTGTGGTCCCTCGTATTGAAGCTGGACAGGCAGATATTACACAGGCTGAAGAGGCGTAACATTAATCTCAATGCATGTTTAACTCTCCTGGTGGAGCTTCTTACTGGCAGATGGAAATTAGCAGCTGACTGCACGTTTATCAAAGGAAACACAGGAACAATTTCTAACTAACTGATTACAAACGTTATATCAACTACATAAACCAAGGTAAAGACAACCTGTTAATCCATGTTTTTATTAGCTTGTATTATAATAATCCTGCAGGACTACAGAGTAAGTACACATGACTTCTAACCAGATTGTGCTCTATGAGGGGCAGAGGAACAATATCTCTGTAATCCAGGTTATTTAGCAACACAGAATAAACATCTGAGCAAATGTTAAAGAATTGGTCTGATTTGACAAAGCTGATCCCAACACTACACACTCCTCTGTCATCAAGGAGTTCAGAGAATCTTCTTCTCACAGATCCAGTTCTTATGTTTATAAGTATATCCTTGTGTCCATTTTCCTTGATTGCAGCATGTAGCATGGTAACTGTTATTACTAGGCAGTCCTTCTGCCCAGAACCTGTCAGACAAATGAAATGTTGTTCTTTTATCAAACGGCTGAAACTCCTGATTATTAGTTTCAAGTAAACTGTTGAATTCCACTTCAAATATTTATATTCTCTGTAATTAGGACAATTAATTTATAAACTCTTTTTAAGATTCAGTTTAGTAAATCGATGTAATCTGTAACGCCTTCCAATGAAATATTGAATCCTTGTTCAGAACTCCAATATCTCCTTTTTCAGTCATTTAAGAGATTTGCACTTACAGGAATTATCCCCAATAATCAAGGTATTATGGGTTATCTGTTATCTAACACCAAGATGGCGTCCTTTCATTGTGTTCTGTCCCTACTGTCTCTTTTCATAAACCCAGCAGCCTGTCCCATATAGACTTTACATTGTGATTAAGTCACACACATTAGACTAAAGAAGATTTTCCGGTCTCTGAAAGTTTGACTACTATAAATCTTTATGAGTTAAGACTTCAGTATACATTTATAATGGTCACTTAGTTGGCCTCTGACACAAATGGGTGTCAAAGCTGACTCTACGCCACGTCTCTCCAGCTTCATGTTAACACGTCATCCATGGGACTGATGCTCATATTTAGCTATGCAGCATTTCTCTAACAATAGACTAATATAAAAGAAATCCCTCTCAATCATCTCTTACTGTGTGGTGGTGTCTGTATCTGCATAGACCCTGTCTGGTTTTTCTCTTTTTTTATTTTATTATGTGTGGTGGGAGCTCTCTCTCTCTCTGTCTCTCTCTCTCTCTCTCTCTCTCTCTCTCTCTCTCTCTCTCTCTCTCTTTGTCTCTCTCCATCTCTCTCTCTCTCTCTGTCTCTCTCTCTCTCTCTCTCTCTCTGTCTCTCTGTCTCTCTCTCTGTCTCTCTCTCTCTGTCTCTCTCTCTCTGTCTCTCTCACTCTGTCTCTCTGTCTCTCTCTCTGTCTCGCTCTGTCTCTCTCTCTGTGTCTCTCTGTCTCTCTCTCTCTCTCTCTGTCTCTCTCTCTCTCTCTCTGTCTCTCTGTCTCTCTCTTTCTCTCTCTCTGTCTCTCTCTGTCTCTCTCTCTCTCTCTCTCTCTCTCTCTCTCTCTCTCTCTCTCCAAACATCAGCTGACAAAATCAGTTTTAACTCACCATCGTTCTATTTAAAACATACTTGTTTTTAAGTGACAAACAGTGACTTTGATGCAATTGTCTCACGTTTCTGTCAGTGGTGATCCGTCCACCCATTTCCATCCCTGTCCTGTGTATGTGTATATTTTCCGTAGACCAATCCAGGACTCTCCATTCTTACTCAGCTCAGTAACAAACTACTAGAAGTTGAGAAGAGACGACAATCATTTCTCTGTTCACAGTTCCGCATTTCCGTTGTAGTAAAGTCATCTTGTGACTTCATCAGCCACATCAAACACAAGAGGGATCCCTCGGTCCACCACACACTGAGGACTGGACCCAACAGCATGACAGCAAACACACATTAGTAACGGAGGAAAGTGAAGAAAGACATTTATACTCAGCAGAGAAGCAGAGAACACATGAGGAACTGCACATTTACTGCTTAAGACAGTTAACATTAATTTTATCAGAATGCATTTTAAAAACGAAAATAAACATTTCCAGACTTTTTCCAAACATTTTAACTTCTGTTAATATTTAAACATTTCCGTTGAATGTCTTTTTCTCTAAAATCACTCAGAACCAAACACACTCACCTGTTCCTCTTCATTATTTATGATGACCAGATCTGCTACTCTCTGCTGACAGTCAGCTCTGCTTTCCTACCAGGTTTTAAACCCATTAGTTTTGAAGTAACAACTGCTTCTAAATCTCGTCCATCCGTCAGGACACCGCTTCTCTTAACGTCAAACAAATGTCAAATGAATAAGACTCGTTAATCGTTATAATTAACAGTTTAGTTAAAGATCTTTCTTGCCTCTGCCACGTTTCCCTTTCATGTTCTGTAAATAATTTGTAAATAGTTTCTCCCAGGTTTTATATCTCAAGTGACTTTGAAATATTTACATCATCAATGAAAAAGTTCAACGGCATTAAACAGTTACAATTAAAAGTAAAGACACAGTCACGCCATATCATGTTAATTGGTAAAATACAGGAGTTTTCTCTTTTTAATCTTTTCTCACCTTCATTTCTGTCCTTCAGCTTCTTTACTTCATCCTGTAACTGACTGTTATTTACACTCAGTGTTTGGTAGCTGCTCTGTAACTGAATGTTATTTACACTCAGTGTTTGGTAGCTGCTCTGTAACTGACTGTTATTTACACTCAGTGTTTGGTAACTGCTCTGTAATTGACTGTTATTTACACTCAGTGTTTGGTAGCTGCTCTGTAACTGACTGTTATTTACACTCAGTGTTTGGTAGCTGCTCTGTAACTGACTGTTATTTACACTCAGTGTTTGGTAGCTGCTCTGTAACTGACTGTTGTTGACTGATATCTCTGGAGAAAAACACCAATAGAAACAAGTAAGACAATATGAGATTATTTATGCTTAATAGACTGTGAAGTTGGATCCTGTGTGTTATAATTTGAAACCTTTCTTACCTGAAACCTTCACCTGGAGCTGACTGTAGTTTTTGCTCAGTTGGTCGTATTCGTTCTGCATCCGTTCTTTTTCCAAAGTAACTAAAATATCTGGTGACAACAAAATAACAAACAGACCAACAATACCAAATCGTTCTGCTTTAAGGTATAGACAGAATTAAGTTATATATCCTGTGCGTAATGAAATATCACTCATTATTTCAAATTGGAATGTAGTTATTTGGTGTCTCTGTCCTTTAACATGTTGTATATGTTGAGGTGTTGTAAATAGTAAATAGATGATCACTGACTTCTTAACTGAAGCATCAAGTGTGAACAAGAACCACAACCTCTGTTTTAGCGCCTGTCTCTTTAAGACCCCTCCTGTAACAGCCCAGCCTGCTCTGATTGGCTTATTCAAAAAATACGGCACACGTTTACAAGAGATAGTTGTTAAGCCGTGGGCGGAGATACTCAGACAGGGGAAGTATATTCTAATGAGCCTGACTGTGACAGAGGAAGGGGAGTCAAATGTGAATAGCTTGTTGAATCGCATGTTTCCTCATCTAGGCAGCCGTGAAAAACAGGGTTGTGTTATTTCAAAGTTAGTGGGTTAGTAGACACTCCAAGTACTCAAATGTATATAACTGGAAAAGATTTTCATGATATTTCCCCTTTAAGATATGACCATTTGCATTAAAATAAAATACTCACAGCGAATGAAGAGTCCTGCCAATATCAGAAGATAAAACCCTCCCAGAGTCACTGCAGTAGCTCTGAAACACCTTCTGTTGTTGGCTGCAGGGTTGGTTGGAGTGTGTGGTCCTACAGAGACCAAATACATCCAGAACATGTTTTACTATGTTTGAAGTTTGAACAATAAGACTGACTCGATAGGCACCAGATTACAGCACCAGAACACCTGATAATGACCTAGAGTTAATGGTGACCAATGGTGGATTGATTGATTAATTGTGAATTATTATTCAGTATCTAACTGTTATAAAGCCACATGTACACTGAGATGAACTTCCCCTTTACAACAATCATCATTTCAGACTTACTGGCTCTTTGTGGCCCGAGATCAGCGTGATGCTCTTCATCCTCTAAGATCTCCACCTGACTCTCCTCTTCCTCTGCGCTGTTCTCTTGAACGTTTCTGTTATATCTCACATTCAGGCTCAAACGTGGCGCAGCAACAGTATCTGCAGACATCTTGATGAACTAAAAACTGAACTGAACGTATTCTCCGTCTCACTGTCTGTCTTTAAGTTGATCACTCCTTTAACACAGGAAGTGGCTGCAGCACAAACCAATAGGACTGATGCACATCCTAATACATTTGTTACTGTTAGATGAAAAGTCCCACTTAACTTAAAATATGACTCAATTGCAGCATTCAGTTAATTGGGAATTAGAATCAGTAAACCCTTTAGATAAACTTTATAAAAGTATCTTAAAGTAAAGCGTTTCTGCCTGACTGTAAAATTGAGGAAATAAGCATATGTGTGCATAGCTGTATTAACATATCTCTGACAGAGGAACTGTTGTTGGACCGGACACTTATTTTTGTTCTGTCTCTTAGAGGAAGTGAAGTTTAGGTGTGAATTTTAATGTTTCAGTGAAATAAACAAAAGAGATGATAGACCCTTCCTTACTAACACACAACCAGGGTCTGTGATATTTACCTGAAGTTCAGCTGGATGGAATAATGAATAATCTCTGCTACATGCACAGCTAGTAACACACAGAGAGCAGATTCTAGATGCAAAACAGAGTAGAGGAGCACAGACAAACAGATCTGAGATGAGTGACCAATGTTGCAAGTCTTCCATATGTAAGGAAGAGTAGTAAGCTGAAGTGTTGTAGTTGTAACTGAACCTAAAATGCACAAGATATTTCTCTTGTGGCTCTCTTTGTCAGTTACAGCTCCAGGTGCATTACCACCACCATC
>CM042330.1:2419646-2449646 GCA_023566125.1 Zingel zingel
AAAGGAGAACTCCGGGCAATTTTTACGTTAATCTTGATCACTATACTTTTTTGAGTACTGTCTATAGCAAAAAAAACGAGCCGAATTGGTGCTAGCAACATGGAGCTACTGCAGCTAATGCCCAGAGCTCCCAGTTAGCTAAAACGGCAGTTTTGGGGGCATATCATAAAGAGTGCCTTTGTGCCTCTTAACAGACACAAAATGCAATTAAAATGTCTGTGCAACATGAACAGGGCCCTTACATGACAACAAGAAGCGTTTAGCAACTTAGCCATTGTTTAAATTCACCTACCCTGTTAGCTGCTAGCTGCCGTCTGGGATGAGTGAGTGTGTCCAGCCCGGCTTTGGTAATAATAATCAAGCAGCAGTTCCGTGTGTATTTGTAGCATAAATATCCATTGTGTTTGCAATCCATCTGGCATTGGTGAGTAGGAGTCTTGTCCATGTCGATCGTTGTGGTTTCCTTAGCCGGGCTAGCAGGTCCGGCCGGCGTCCCTGCTTCTGCCTACTCCCCGCCCTCCTGGCTTCACGCAGCCGACAACAATCCAACGAGCGCCCGCTGGTCCGGTGGATGTATTCCAGAAATCCGTTCAAGCCTTCGCCGCGAAAATTGGTATTTTATTTCACCCTCAAAAATAGGTAATTGAGCAATGTAGTGGTTATGACCACATTAGTGACTATGTAACTACATGGAAATGGACCAAATTATGTTTGTGCTCTGTACAGTAAAATAGTGTTTTAGACGGCTAGCTGTAGTCTCGCTAAGTCCCGTGGGAATTCAGTTTAGCAGGAGAAAGGTAAATAGCAGTGTGCATGTTGGAGGAGAATAGTGTGTGAAGAGTGAAGATCGGAGTTTTCACAAGGGAAGAAGCTTGGAGTTCGAAAAAAAGTGTTGATATACTGTGGAAAAGATATGGTTCGCGTTTGTGCCTTTCCGAATTGTGAACACTATTTTAAAAATGACTATTTTACTGTACAGGGCACAAACATAATTTGGTCCGTTTCCATGTAGTTACATAGTCACTAATGTGGTCATAACCACTACATTGCTCAATTACCTATTTTTGAGGGTGAAATAAAATACCAATTTTCGCGGCGAAGGCTTGAACGGTCTTCTGGAAGACATCCACCAGACCAGCGGGCTCTCGTTGGATTGTTGTCGGCTGCGTGAAGCCAGGAGGGCGGGGAGGAGGCAGAAGCAGGGACGCCGGCCGGACCTGCTAGCCCGGCTAAGGAAACCACAACGATCGACATGGACAAGACTCCTACTCACCAATGCCAGATGGATTGCACACAAAATGGATATTTATGCTACAAATACACACGGAACTGCTGCTTGATGATTATTACCAAAGCCGGGCTGGACACACTCACTCATCCCAGACGGCAGCTAGCAGCTAACAGGGTAGGTGAATTTAAACAATGGCTAAGTTGCTAAACGCATCTTGTTGTCATGTAAGGGCCCTGTTCATGTTGCACAGACATTTTAATTGCATTTTAAGTCTGTTAAGAGGCACAAATGCACTCTTTATGATATGCCCCCAAAACTGCCGTTTTAGCTAACTGGGAGCTCGGGGCATTAGCTGCAGTAGCATTATGTTGCTAGCACCAATTTGGCTCGTGTTTTTTGCTATAGACAGTACTCAAAAAAGTATAGAGATCAAGATTAACGTAAAAATTGCCCGGAGTTCTCCTTTAATAGACACTGTGAAGTTGGATCCTGTGTGTTATAATTTGAAACCTTTCTTACCTGAGACCTTCACCTGGAGCTGACTGTAGTTTTTGCTCAGTTGGTCGTATTCGTTCTGCATCCGTTCTTTTTCCAAAGTCACAAAAATATCTGGTGACAACAAAATAACAAACAGACCATCAACACCAAATCGTTCTGCTTTAAGGTATAGACAGAATTAAGTTATATATCCTGTGCGTAATGAAATATCACTCATTATTTCAAATTGGAATGTAGTTATTTGGTGTCTCTGTCCTTTAACATGTTGTATATGTTGAGGTGTTGTAAATAGTAAATAGAGGATCACTGACTTCTTAACTGAAGCATCAAGTGTGAACAAGAACCACAACCTCTGTTTTAGCGCCTGTCTCTTTAAGACCCCTCCTGTAAAAGCCCAGCCTGCTCTGATTGGCTTATTTAAAAAATACAGCACACGTTTACAAGAGATAATTGTTAAGCCGTGGGCGGAGATCCTCAGACAGGGGAAGTATATGCTAATGAGCCTGATTGTGACAGAGGAACGGGAGTCAAATGTGAATAGCTTGTTGAATCGCATGTTTCCTCATCTAGGCAGCCGTGAAAAACAGGGTTGTGTTATTTCAAAGTTAGTGGGTTAGTAGACACTCCAAGTACTCAAATGTATATAACTGGAAAAGATCTTCATGATATTTCCCCTTTAAGATATGACCATTTGCATTAAAATAAAATACTCACAGCGAATGAAGAGTCCAGCCAATATCAGAAGATAAAGCCCTCCCAGAGTCACTGCAGTAGCTCTGAAACACCTTCTGTTGTTGGCTGCAGGGTTGTTTGGAGTGTGTGGTCCTACAGAGTCAAATTACATCCAGAACATGCTTTATTATGTTTGAAGTTTGAACAATAAGACTGACTCGAGAGGCACCAGATTACAGCACAAGGACACCTGATAATGACCCAGAGGTAATGGTGACCAATGGTGGATTGATTAATTGTGAATTATTATTCAGTATCTAACTGTTATAAAGCCACACGTAAACTGAGATGAACTTCCCCTTTACAACAATCATCATTTCAGACTTACTGGCTCTTTGTGGCCCGAGATCAGCGTGATGCTCTTCATCCTCTAAGATCTCCACCTGACTCTCCTCTTCCTCTCCGCTGTTCTCTTGGACGTTTCTGTTATATCTCACATTCAGGTTCAAACGTGGCGCAGCGACAGTATCTGCAGACATCTTGACGAACTAAAAACTGAACTGAACGTATTCTCCGTCTCACTGTCTGTCTTTAAGTTGGTCACTCCTTTAACACAGGAAGTGGCTGCAGCACAATCCACTGAGACAGATGCACATCCTAATACATTTGTTACTGTTAGATGAAAAGTCCCACTTAACTTAAAATATGACTCAATTGCAGCATTCAGTTAATTGGGAATTAGAATTATCAAACCCTTTAGATAAACTTTATAAAAGTATCTTAAAGTAAAGCTGTTTCTGCCTGACTGTAAAATTGAGGAAGTAAACATATCTGTTTATAGCTGTATTCACACCTCTCTGACACAGGAACTGTTGTTGGACCGGACACTTATTTTTGTTCTGTCTTTTAGTGGAAGTGAAGTTTAGATGTGAATTTTAATGTTTCAGTGAAATAAACAAAAGAGATGATAGACCCTTCCTTACTAACACACAACCAGGGTCTGTGATAATTACCTGAAGTTCAGCTGGATGGAATAAAGAATAAGCTCTGCTACATGCACAGCTAGTAACACACAGAGAGCAGATCATAGATGCAAAACAGAGTAGAGGAGCACCTTTTGCATCTAAATTCCATCCGGGTATAAGAGACTTGAAATGACAAGTGTAAATGAGACTATGGTTAAGAATTGGGAAATAACTTTATCACAGTAAAGCCAACAGTTATCGTTGGGTTTAGAGTAGGGTTTGGTACTCCGAACAGGAGGTCGTAGGGCAAGGCATTTTTATTTCTATAGCACATTTCAGCAACAAGGCAATTCAAAAAGCTTTACATCAAACATTAAAGAGCAATTAAAAACTTTCATGAAAGAGATACAAATAAACTGGTTAAAATAGAATAAGATACAAATAAAAGCGTAATACTTCAGTGCAGTGTGGTCCCTCATGTTGACGCTGGACAGGCAGACATTACACAGGCTGAAGAGGCGTAACATTAATCTCAATGCATGTTTAACTCTCCTGGTGGAGCTTCTTACTGGCAGCTGGAAATTAGCAGCTGACTGCACGTTTATCAAAGGAAACACAGGAACAATTTCTAACTAACTGATTACAAACGTTATAAACTACTACATAAACCAAGGTAAAGACAACCTGTTAATCCATGTTTTTATTAGCTTGTATTATAATAATCCTGCAGGACTACAGAGTAAGTACACATGCCTTCTAACCAGATTGTGCTCTATGAAGGGCAGAGGAACAATATCTCTGTAATCCAGGTTATTTAGCAACACAGAATAACCAGCTGAGCAAAGGTTAAAGAATTGGTCTGATTTAACAAAGCTGATCAAACACTACACACTCCTCTGTCATCAAAGAGTTCAGATAATCTTCTTCTCACAGATCCAGCTCTTATATTCATTATAATATTCATGTGTCCATTTTCCTTGATTGCAGCATGTAGCATGGTAACCGTCATTATGAGGCAGTCCTTCTGCCCAGAACCTGTCAGACAAATGAAATGTTGTTCTTTTATCAAACGGCTGAAACTCCTGATTATTAGTTTCAAGTAAACTGTTGAATTCCACTTCAAATATTTATTTTATCTGTAATTAATACAATTAATTTATAAACTCCTTTTAAGATTCAGTTTAGTAAATCGATGTAATCTGTAACGCCTTCCAATGAAATATTGAATCCTTGTTCAGAACTCCAATATCTCCTTTTACAGTCATTTAAGATATTTGCACTTACAGGAATTATCCCCAATAATCAAGGTATTATGGGTTATCTGTTATCTAACACCAAGATGGCGTCCTTTCATTGTGTTCTGCCCCTACTGTCTCTTTTCATAAACTCAGCAGCCTGTCCCATATAGACTTTACATTGTGATTAAGTCACACACATTAGACTAAAGAAGATTTGCAGGTCTCTGAAAGTTTGACTACTATAAATCTTCATGAGGTAAGACTTCAGTATTCATTTATAATGGTTACTGGGGGACCTTTAGTTGCAGCTCCTCAGTTGGCCTCTGACACAAATGGGTGTCAAAGCTGACTCTACGCCACGTCTCTCCAGCTTCATGTTAACACGTCATCCATGGGACTGATGCTCATATTTAGCTATGCAGCATTTCTCTAACAATAGACTAATATAAAAGAAATCCCTCTCAATCATCTCTTACTGTGTGGTGGTGTCTGTACCTGCATAGACCCTGTCTGGTTTTTCTCTTTTCTTATTTTATTATGTGTCGTGGGAGCTCTCTCTCTCTCTCTCTCTCTCTCTGTCTCTCTGTCTCTCTCTCTCTGTCTCTCTCTCTCTTTTCTGTCTCTGTCTCTCTCTCTCTCTCTCTGTCTCTCTGTCTCTCTCTCTCTGTCTCTCTCTCTCTTTCTCTCTGTCTGTCTCTCTCTCTCTCTCTCTCTCTCACTCTCTCTCTCTCTCTCTCTACAAACACTCAGCATCCTTCTATTTAAAACATACTTGTTTTTAAGTAACAAATAGTGACCATGATGGAATTGTGATAGAAACCAAAAACCTTTAAACTGTCTCACGTTTCTGTCAGCGGTGATCCGTCCACCCATTCGTATTTCCATTCCCATCCCTGTTCTTTGTTTATTTCCCGTAGACCAATCCAGGACTCTCCATCCTTACTCAGCTCAGAGACAAACTCCTAGTAGTTGACGAGAGACAACAATCATTTCTCTGTTCACAGTTCAGCATTTCCGTTGTAGTAAAGTCATCGTGTGGCTTCATCAGCCACAACAAACACAAGAGGGATCCCTCGGTCCACCACACACTGAGGACTGGACCCAACAGCATGACAGCAAACACACATTAGTAATGGAGGAAAGTGAAGAAAGACATTTATACTCAGCAGAGGAACAGAGAACGCATGAGGAAGTGCACATTTACTGCTTAAGACAGTTAACATTCATTTTATCAGAATGCATTTTAAAAAGGAAAATAAACATTTCTAGGGTTTTTCCAAACATTTTAACTTCTGTTAATATTTAAACATTTCCGTTGAATGTCTTTTTCTCTAAAATCACTCAGAAACAAACACACTCACCTGTTCCTTTTTGTTGTTTATGACGACCAGATCTGCTCCTCTCTGCTGACAGTCAGCGCTGCTTTCAGACCAGGTGTTCAACCCATTAGTTTTGAAGTAACAACTGCTTCCAAATCTCATCCATCCGTCAGGACACCGCTTCTCTTAACGTCAAACAAATGTCAAATGAATAAGACTCGTTAATCGTTATGATTAACAGTTTAGTTAAAGATCTTTCTTGCCTCTGCCACGTTTCCCTTTCATGTTCTGTGAATAATTTGTAAATAGTTTCTCCCAGGTTTTATATCTCAAGTGACTTTGAAATATTTACATCATCAATGAAAAAGTTCAACGGCATTAAACAGTTACAATTAAAAGTAAAGACACAGTCACGCCATATCATGTTAATTGGTAAAATACAGGAGTTTTCTCTTTTTAATCTTTTCTCACCTTCATTTCTGTCCTTCAGCTTCTTTACTTCATCCTGTAACTGACTGTTATTTACACTCAGTGTTTGGTAGCTGCTCTGTAACTGACTGTTATTTACACTCAGTGTTTGGTAGCTGCTCTGTAACTGACTGTTATTTACACTCAGTGTTTGGTAGCTGCTCTGTAACTGACTGTTATTTACAATCAGTGTTTGGTAGCTGCTCTGTAACTGACTGTTGTTGACTGAAATCTCTGGAGAAAAACAGCAATAGAAACAATTAAGACAATATGAAATTATTTATGCTTAATAGACACTGTGAAGTTGGATCCTGTGTGTTCTGATAATTTGAAACCTCAGTTGGTCGTATTCGTTCTGCATCCGTTCTTTTTCCAAAGTCACTAAAATACCACAACAAAGTAAGAAACAGACCCACAGCACTGTGTCAT
Source organism: Zingel zingel (assembly GCA_023566125.1). Taxonomy (NCBI): domain Eukaryota; kingdom Metazoa; phylum Chordata; class Actinopteri; order Perciformes; family Percidae; genus Zingel; species Zingel zingel. Next base: position 2,426,467 of record CM042330.1, read on the forward strand.
TCTGCTTTAAACTAAAGACAGAATTAAGGTACAGCCTGTGCTTAATGAATTATCACTCATTATTTCAAACTGGAATGTAGTTATTGGTGTGTCTGTCCTTTAACCTGCCGTGTATGTTGAGGTCATAACTATTAACTAATGGATAACTGACTTGTTAATGGAAGTATAAAGTATGAACCAGATATAAAAAGGCAGATCCAAAGTAATTTTGCCTAAATGAAAGAATCTGCATTATGAGAGTTAAAGGTACACTGTGTAGTGTTTAAGTATTTTAGTAGCTTCATTCATAAATATGTCCTCATTGGTGTAAAATGACCTCTGTCGATGATCTGAGTTATCCTCGTTAGCGAAGAATTTCATATCTGTATTTACATTGGACGGGCAAGTCCAAGGAGGCTTCCACTTCGTTCCACCATTTTCAACTATAATCGCTGAGAGGGACGTAGAGCACTAGCCGACCTGTCTAGCTAACCCGCAACACGTTTTCGTTCAGAGCCAGTGTCACGTGACTTAAAGCAGCTGAAACGGAGAAGGAGATCAGTGAGAGGCGCTTGTCACCGCCCCGGCAACATTTGAAAGCCTGCTCTGCACTTTAGTTCATAATGGAGGATCGTACTTATGCCGAGCCACAGGAGAAGGAATGCTCGTCGCCAAAAAAGCGAAATATGGAAGATATGTTGTCGTAGCTTCTCGGTACATAACGCCTACAGTAGTTGCAACACGCATTTGAAAAAGCGAGGCGCTAGAGAGCTTTATTCGTTTGAATGCAAAATACAATTTCACCGCTAGACGGAAGACATTCCTACACAGTGTACCTTTAACCTTTAGTAGCATAACATGTGACTGCATACTGTAGACAATTTGGGACATAAAAACCACAGTCTTTGTTGCGTGAAAAAAAATAATTCTTAAGTTCAGACAAAGGCTTCTGTGGTGGGAATTTCTGTTAAACAAGGCTCACAAATAAGAGTCTTTTGAGATTTAAAGGAGAACTCCAGGCAATTTTTACGTTAATCTTGATCGCTATACTTTTTTGAGTACTGTCTATAGCAAAAAAAACGAGCTGAATCGGTGCTAGCAACATGGAGCTACTGCAGCTAATGCCCAGAGCTCCCAGTTAGCTAAAACTGCAGTTTTGGGGGCATATCATAAAGAGTGCCTTTGTGCCTCTTAACAGACACAAAATGCAATTAAAATGTCTGTGCAACATGAACAGGGCCCTTACATGACAACAAGAAGCGTTTTGAACTCAGACATTGTTTAAATTCACCTACCCTGTTAGCTGCTAGCTGCCGTCTGGGATGAGTGAGTGTGTCCAGCCCGGCTTTGATAATCATCATCAAGCAGCAGTTCCGTGTGTATTTGTAGCATAAATATCCATTTTGTGTGCAATCCATCTGGCATTGGTGAGTAGGAGTCTTGTACGTGTCGATCGTTGTGGTTTCCTTAGCCGGGCTAGCAGGTCCGGCCGGCGTCCCTGCTTCTGCCTCCTCCCCGCCCTCCTGGCTTCACGTAGCCGACAACAATCCAACGAGCGCCCGCTGGTCTGGTGGATGTCTTCCAGAAGACCGTTCAAGCCTTCGCTGCGAAAATTGGTATTTTATTTCACCCTCAAAAATAGGTAATTGAGCAATGTAGTGGTTATGACCATATTAGTGACTTTGTAACTACATGGAAATGGACCAAATTATGTTTGTGCCCTGTACAGTAAAATAGTGTTTTAGACGGCTAGCTGTAGTCTCGCTAAGTCCCGTGGGAATTCAGTTGTAGCAGGAGAAAGGTAAATAGCAGTGTGCATGTTGGAGGAGCGTAGTGTGTGAAGAGTGAAGATCGGAGTTGTTCACAAGGGAAGAAGCTTGGAGTTCGAAAAACAAGTGTTGATATACTGTGGAAAAGATATGGTTCGCATTTGTGCCTTTCCGAATTGTGAACACTATTTTAAAAATCACTATTTTACTGTACAGGGCACAAACATAATTTGGTCCGTTTCCATGTAGTTACATAGTCACTAATGTGGTCATAACCACTACATTGCTCAATTACCAAATTTTGAGGGTGAAATAAAATACCAATTTTCGCGGCGAAGGCTTGAACGGTCTTCTGGAAGACATCCACCAGACCAGCGGGCTCTCGTTGGATTGTTGTCGGCTGCATGAAGCCAGGAGGGCGGGGAGGAGGCAGAAGCAGGGACGCCGGCCGGACCTGCTAGCCCGGCTAAGGAAACCACAACGTTTGACATGGACAAGACTCCTACTCACCAATGCCAGATGGATTGCACACAAAATGGATATTTATGCTACAAATACACACGGAACTGCTGCTTGATGATTATTACCAAAGCCGGGCTGGACACACTCACTCATCCCAGACGGCAGCTAGCAGCTAACAGGGTAGGTGAATTTAAACAATGGCTAAGTTGCTAAACGCATCTTGTTGTCATGTAAGGGCCCTGTTCATGTTGCACAGACATTTTAATTGCATTTTAAGTCTGTTAAGAGGCACAAAGGCACTCTTTATGATATGCCCCCAAAACTGCCGTTTTAGCTAACTGGGAGCTCGGGGCATTAGCTGCAGTAGCATTATGTTGCTAGCACCAATTCGGCTCGTGTTTTTTGCTATAGACAGTACTCAAAAAAGTATAGAGATCAAGATTAACGTAAAAATTGCCCGGAGTTCTCCTTTAATAGACACTGTGAAGTTGGATCCTGTGTGTTCTGATAATTTGAAACCTTTCTTACCTGAAACCTTCACCTGGAGCTGACTGTAGTTTTTGCTCAGTTGGTCGTATTCGTTCTGCATCCGTTCTTTTTCCAAAGTCACTAAAATACCACAACAAAGTAAGAAACAGACCCACAGCACTGTGTCATTCTGCTTTAAACTAAAGACAGAATTAAGGTACAGCCTGTGCTTAATGAAATATCAGTCATTATTTCAAACTGGAATGTAGTTATTGGTGTGTCTGTCCTTTAACCTGCCGTGTATGTTGAGGTCATAACTATTAACTAATGGATAACTGACTTGTTAATTGAAGTATCAAGTATGAACCAAATATAAAAAGGGAGATCCAAAGTAATTTTGCCTAAATGAAAGAATCCGCATTATGAGAGTTAAAGGTACACTGTGTAGTGTTTAAGTATTTTAGTAGCTTCATTCATAAATATGTCCTCATTGGTGTAAAATGACCTCTGTCGATGATCTGAGTTATCCTCGTAAGCGAAGAATTTCTTATCTGTATTTACATTGGACGGGCAAGTCCAAGGAGGCTTCCACGTCGTTCCACCATTTTCAACTATAATGGCTGAGAGGGACGTAGAGCGCTAGCTGACCTGTCTACAGTAAAATAGTGTTTTAGACGGCTAGCTGTAGTCTCGCTAAGTCCCGTGGGAATTCAGTTGTAGCAGGAGAAAGGTAAATAGCAGTGTGCATGTTGGAGGAGCGTAGTGTGTGAAGAGTGAAGATCGGAGTTTTTCACAAGGGAAGAAGCTTGGAGTTCGAAAAACAAGTGTTGATATACTGTGGAAAAGATATGGTTCGCGTTTGTGCCTTTCCGAATTGTGAACACTATTTTAAAAATCACTATTTTACTGTACAGGGCACAAACATAATTTGGTCCGTTTCCATGTAGTTACATAGTCACTAATATGGTCATAACCACTACATTGCTCAATTACCTATTTTTGAGGGTGAAATAAAATACCAATTTTCGTGGCGAAGGCTTGAACGGTCTTCTGGAAGACATCCACCAGAACAGCGGGCTCTCGTTGGATTGTTGTCGGCTGCATGAAGCCAGGAGGGCGGGGAGGAGGCAGAAGCAGGGACGCCAGCCGGACCTGCTAGCCCGGCTAAGGAAACCACAACGATCGACACGGACAAGACTCCTACTCACCAACGCCAGATGGATTGCACACAAAATGGATATTTATGCTACAAATACACACAGAACTGCTGCTTGATGATTATTACCGAAGCCGGGCTGGACACACTCACTCATCCCAGACGGCAGCTAGCAGCTAACAGGGTAGGTGAATTTAAACAATGGCTAAGTTGCTAAACGCTTCTTGTTGTCATGTAAGGGCCCTGTTCATGTTGCACAGACATTTTAATTGCATTTTGATTCTGTTAAGAGGCACAAAGGCACTCTTTATGATATGCCCCCAAAACTGCCGTTTTAGCTAACTGGGAGCTCTGGGCATTAGCTGCAGTAGCTCCATGTTGCTAGCACCAATTCGGCTCGTGTTTTTTGCTATAGACAGTACTCAAAAAAGTATAGCGATCAAAATTAACGTAAAAATTGCCCGGAGTTCTCCTTTAATGTCACGTTTGCAAACTGGCAACAGTCAACGTTCGACCAAGTCTCAAGCAGAGTGTGCCAAGAACTTTGTCATACAGGCAGTTTATATTCACTCAATCTAAACGCCTCCCTGAGTGGGAAACTGAAGCTAATTGTTCCTTAATCAGACAAACTGCAGCTTCTACCTTTTGATGTGATAGCCTACATTGGACACTCAAGTTTGAAGATAATGTTTTCTGCTTGCTAACAATCACAGAACAATCCAGGCCTTACCTTTACAGACATTAACATTTTTATTTTTTCAATCAGCTTCATTGGTGTGAGTATGGGTAAAAAGTAGTGTAACGCTGCTACTGAAAATTTGGTAACAAACGTAGTTCCTTTTTCAATTCAGCGCAACATTACTTTTCCCAGGGACAGATTTGACAGCGACACTGCCTTCTCAGCTGCTTACAAGCTCCACACGGGACGTGACAGAGGCTGGTAGCAGAGCGATCATGGCAAGCGATCATGGCAAGCGATCATGGCAAGCGAGAAGCAGCCAACGCTAACTTTTGAGAGCTTTTTAAGCTTGATGGCTTTTTGCTGGACGGAGCCAGGCAGACACAAAGCTGACAACCTCCCAGATGGACGCGGTAGAGACGGCCTCATACATACACACAGCGGAGCGCTGTGGACTTGTCGGTCGCACGTACACGCAAGGATTTCCAGAAAAGAGGCTGCATGTGTCTACGACAATGCACGGACCATCGTGGCTGCACGACCGGTACAAGTCGATACAGACATTACATAGTATACACTAACACCGTGTAACGCCGATGACCTGCTGATGTGCATTCAACCCGCGCTGGACTGGTTCATAATGACTCAGCCGTCCCTCTGTGAGGAGAGAATCCAGCCTGCAGTGGAGTTCAGACACTTCACTGATACACCAGAGATCGGCTTTATGGTCAAAGATAGTTTTTGTATAATTAACTTCAGTCTCTGCCAGAGACGCCTGCTTTTAAAAGTAACGTAAAAGTAACGAGTAAAGTAAAAAGTTACTTTCCATAGGGGGTAACTAAGTAAAGTAAAAGATTACTTTTTTAAAAGTAATTTCCCCAACACTGGTCATGGTAGTCAAATGTTGTGTGGCTAAAGCTTCTCCTGTTAACAGAATAAAGACTGGATTTTGTCCCCCTATTTCCATCCATCCGTCCATTCGAATTGTGTTAGTAAGGGATCGCTTTACAGGCAATATGGACATTAGGAATGATTACAGCGAACAATAACTATTTCAGCATACATATTTTATGGCAGTAAAAACCTGAATCTGTTCTTTAGACCTTATCTGTATTTGGTGTAGTTGTTTAGTGTATTTTATCTTACAGTATACGGATAAGAGGATGATTCCAGTCATCATCAGAAAGCAGATCACTGCCAGACAGAGAGCTGCAGCCCTGAAAGTCTTCCGTTGGACGGCTGGAGGATGTCTCTCAGTGTCTGGTCCTGAAGTGGTAAAGGACACAGAGAGCAAGGTTAATTACAGGGAAACGTGTCTTTGTTATCATAATTCCTATCATTCACGTTAGAAAAAAACTTTTACTCAGTAGCATTATGGCTCGAATAATATTCGAATATTTAATGCTCAACTGCAGACTGTTAAATATGTACTACACTACTCAGGTTTATCCATTGTCAATGCCACTACAAGCATGTGGTTGTTGTTACATGTTCTGTCCACTAGAGGGACTTAGCCAGGCCAGGCTAACTAACATTAGCCTGGCCTTGAGGGGACCTGCAGGCACCTTTGTTTGCATTCATTTTCCACCATGAGCGCACAGCGACAAACACAAATCAACAGAGAACTCTGTAATGAAACATTATCTAGGCTGAACAACTTTGCCAGACAAGTTGGGCTCAATATCAACACCTCCAAAAGACAAGTGATGTGTGTCAACTCCATCCCCACAGCACCCATCCTTATTAATGAGGAACCACTTGAGTTTGTGGAAGATTTCATCTGGGAAGTCTCATCAGTAAGGACAGCGGGGCATCTAAAGATATTAAAGCAAGGCTGGGAAAGGCTCAGGGTGCCTTCTCCCAACTCCGTCCCATCTGGGGATCAAAACAATACAGCCTTAATACGAAGATGCTCCTATATAACTGCAATGTAAAGTATGTTCTGCTGTACGGTTCAGAGATCTGGCGAGTTGTCAAAACAGACATGAGGAGAATGGAAGTGTTCGATAATGGATGCCTCCAACGAATATGCCAAAATCTTTTGGCCTAATAAGATCTTCAGATTTCAACAATGAACTGTACAAGAAAACAGGAAGCCGGAGCATCACCAAGGAGATCACGCACAGACGCCTGAGATGGCTGGGACACGTGTTGAGGATGGAGCAGGACAGCGTCACAAAAGTCGCCCTAAGATGGACACCACCTGGCAAATGAAGACCTGGGAGGCCCAAAACCACCTGGCGCAGAACTGTGAATCAAGAGCTAAAGCTGCCATGGGGAGAGGCCCAACATGCTGCCAGGCACCCAATGCAATGGAGAGGGCTCATTGAAGCCTGACGTCCCATAGGGGACGAAGAGGAGTAAAGTAGTGAAGCGGCATTGTTGTAAAGGCTAACGGTGCTCGGTTAGCACAATGACATGTTAGAAAGCATAGCCGAAACGATTTGGCATAAACTAGGTAAGTAACAAATGATGCTAACTGCATTAATAACCAAGCCAAACAGTGCTGTCTCTACTATTTTAGTGATTTATAAGCAACCTGTTTCCTGCAGATTGTCACGTTACTGAGAATACAGCTATTAGAAGGTAATATATGAAGTCAAAGCTAACTCTGACAGCTGTAGGGCAGCTAACATTACCTTTAGCGTCTCCATGAAGCTCCCAGCTAAGCCAATGTTACTATACCTGCAGTTAGAAAACAAGAACGAGCTGCTAACGTAAGCACTTTAGCTTGGTGAATGTCGATTTTAAAGTCATGTTAAAACTAATTCCCGTCCTTCTTACGATTTGCAGCCGCAGCATGTCACTCCCCCTTGTACGAACTTTACTCGGTACCCAACTTTAGCTCCGTAATGTACCAACGTTTCTCGGTACGTAATGTTATCTTAGACACATGCTGGTAAGCCAAGGCGAGAAGAGGGAGATTAGCTAACGTTAGCCAACATTTATAAAAAAATTCTAGAGTAATTTCAGCATACGCATAGTATTGATTTTTTTTACTATTGTTTAAAATATTATTATATAATAATACATTACACTAATGTTGAGTTATAATGGAATATTTAATTGCACAACTGACAACAAAAAGCTGCATCATAGTGACTTTGCTTCCTCTCGCTACGGTCTCTCTCTCTTTATTTGGCTCTGCATTGCTAATGATATTCAACAGATCTTGTCACGCTGCACTTCCCTTTTTTCTGTCACGGGGTTGCTTTTTGCACTTTGTTGTAAAGCTATATTTACCGGAGTTGATGCATCCTCCGGTCTCAGAAAGGACACGAATTGGGCAACGTTCCCCCCAAAAACGATATATTGAATCCAGTGTGTTTCTTTTAAAAGCATCCCAACACCTGAAAATGAGTCCTCTACCCAGAGAGCGTTGGTACTTTCTTTTAACATAAAACAATTAACTAACTACAGGAAACAGTTGCAAAACATAAGCGTTCATACTTTACATGTGGAGACAAACAAAGATGGGCGGCAGTTCCTTGCGATTTGAAAGTTGAGAGCAACAAACTGAACTGAAAAAGTAGCGTTTACACATCGGTCCAACATGATTTGAATGGACACCCATGCACAAACAGATCAGCATGAGTATTATATTGATATGTCATAATGTGTCACTTACCTCCTCCGTGTGACTGATTATCAGTGTGATAATCTCTGATAGCGTCGGTGCTCTCGTATATTACCACCTCCCACTCTCCTTTGTCTTCCTGAACATTTCTGTTGTATCTCACCTTCTTTGAAATATCTGGTTTGGCATAAATATCTTCGGACATCTTGAGACAATCAAACCGTAGCTTCACTTCACTTCACTTCACTTACTGCTTACCGCGCTGTGTAGACCGTTGCTGCCACTGTTTCTCGGAAAGTAAAGAACATTGAGGAAGTAACAGCACATACCCCCCCCCCCCCCCCACACACACACACACACCATTGAAACCATTTATAAGTTATAAATGCATTTGAGTAAAACTGAAAAATGTATAAATAGCATTCATTCACAGCTTAGTTAAACGCTTTCACACCCCACAGCCAGCCAAACAGCAGTTCAATAGCTCGCCCAAAACAGGAAATGCGTCTTTCTGTTGCCTTAACTGAAACGTTGTCATTATTAATGAAGTTAATATTTGACAATTGATGAATTAAAATGGATATCCTGCTCTGGAACAAGGTATTAGTCAATCTGTGTCATCATCTGTCACGATCTGTTAGAGAGGTAAGTAGCGAGGCTTGGACCCAAATGTAGTTCAGTTCAGAGTTGAGAATTTATTAACAAGAAAACTACAACAAAGGTGTCCAGAAACTGGCAGAGCAAAAATAAGTTCCAAAAAAAGAAATCGCAGGGAACAGGGAAACCACAACTCAACCACCAACAGTACACAATGACCCAACAACAAAGGAAACACAGAGAAATAGGCAGTGGTGGCCTAAAGGTTAGAGAAGCGAGCTTGTGACCGGGAGGTCACAGACCAACCGAGGTTCAATCCCCAGACCGACAGGATAAAATCTGGGTGGGGTATCTGGAAAGTGAAAAGAGCAGCGCCTCATTACCACCACTGAGGTGCTCTTGAGCAAGGCCCTTAACCCCCAACCACTCCAGTGGAGCTGCTCAGTCGCCAGCAGATCAGACTGTGGTTGTACTGGGCAGCTTCCAGGTATGAATGTGGAACTGTGTGAATGTGATGAGGGCGTTCCTGCAAAAGAGAGGCTGCCTCTCAGTGAACCTTCCCTGAATAAATAAAGGTTAAATAAAAAAATAAAAATAAAAAAAATGAGGGTTAACAATGGACAGGTGACACCTGGGAAACAGGTGAAAGACAGCAGACAATCACAAAGGCGGGAAAACCAAAAGACAGGAAGTAAAACAAGACAACACAAGGGATAACAGAGAACCTTCAACATAAAACAGGAAACAGAAAACATGAAACCAACTAGACACAGGGACCCTGTGAAGTTAATATTTGACAATTGATGAATTAAAATGGATATCCAGCTCTGGAACAAGGTATTAGACAATCTGTCTGTCAATCCATGATTCAACAGTAACAGACTTCCACAACTGTAGGGCTCAATTCCCTAAAAATGATTGTGGTGACACCCTGATGTTTTCGTTACTGCCACCATCAGGCCAAATCTCCCAATGATGCAAAGAAACACTAACATGTGACCAATTGGCCTGTAGTCTGCCGTTTTGAAGCCAGGAGTTAGCATTTTGGCTATCGCCATCTTGGTATTCTGGAGCCAGAATGACGCATCTCTGCCAGTGTTGTGTATGGTTACGATGCTAAGCTAAGCGCTAAAGAGGGAAAGTCGCCGACTTCAACGGACTGATCTGAGTCATCCAGTAGAGTTTTGCTGGTATGTAAACGTTGACTTCAGCGTACTGGCGACATTCATCTGAATGTACGACAGTACAGAAAATCCACAAACTTTCCCTTAAGCTAATGCTAACGCTAGCTAGCTAGCTTGGTTGGCAGAACACTGAAGAAGACATTTTTAGGGGACCAAAATGTTCCACTTAACTGATGACGTGAAAACACATAGTGAGAGGGTCAAAGTGTAACAGCAAAAAGCTATATTTTAATGTCCACGGTGTTAGCATGGCTAGCATCGCTAAGCCTCTGTCCTGACTGACAGGTCCTAATGCATCCCCTGCTTTATCGTCTATTTTAAAATAAATGGGACTATAAAATATCAAATGAACATCATGCTGTGTTGAAGAAGACTTGAAACTAGCGATTGAGACCATGAACTCATTATGAGAATGTTTACTGCGGTTACAAATGAAGTGAGAAATAGGCTCATTTTCTCATAGAGAGGAGACACACCAGCCCGATAATCGGCCGTCAGACCGTCTGGCGAGGTCGGTGACTCGAGTCTGTTCGGTGTGTCCCGTGCCGTCGGCCGTCCGAGGAGCCGTCGGCCTTCATTTGGGCCGACCCGACATGTTCAGTCGGAGACAGGGCAGTCGGGACTCACCCGGAAACGGGGAGCGGATGAGCCTCTCAAAATCTGACGAGACTCTTTTAAACTGACCTTTGTTGATCTGAAATGAAGACAGATTCAGCGACTGCACGGCCTATTCCTCTCTTAACATGTTCTCAGGAACACGTTTCGGTGAACTATTTTAGTCCAATATGAGATCGGATTCTGAACGAGCCGCCATGACAGTCTGGCTGTGAATTTCCGGAAAAAAAGACCCACGTGACGCGTTCGTCCAATCAGCTGCCGGTTTTCATTTTCTGGGAAATAATCAGACTGTTAATGGAAACAATACAGAGCAGCGCCGCCTGCTGCTATGGAGACGTATTACGCTCAAGTCAGCGTCGGCTCAGTGAGTTCTGAGGCACTTTTTGGACCTCGGGGACCCGACTGATCAGTCCGACTGGCTTTTCTGCCGAATGCCGGCCCGTCTGGCTGGTGTGTCAGGGCCCGTAGACGTCTGTAGAAACAGACTTAATTTTGGAGCCAATGCAGTCGCCCCCTGCTGGATATTAGAGAGAATGCAGCTTTAAGTAACTTCATCTTTGGCCTCACTTTTTTAGGCCTGGAGGTTTTGTCCATCATCTTTTCAGGCTATTATACAAACAGGTCATTACAGTTCAACTATTACATTGTTTCCCACATTTGGTTGTAGTTGCTGCAGAAAATCAGTGGTTTAAGAAGTAACAGTCCAACAAATCAAGTGAGAATTAGACTCATTTTCTAATAGACTAACTAACCCTTTTTTTTTGGGCCAGTGGAGTCGCCCCCTGGTGGAAATGTGAGAGAATGCCGGTCTAAGGCACTCTAGCAATGGCAAAGTTGACGCTTGGTCCGTATGTATGTTTCTTCTTATATTATGGACCACTTTGGCCTTTTTGTACATCTACATTTTTCATTTTTAGAGTAACACAGCACAGTTCATTGTCTCATATTTGCCTTTATTATGAAGTTTTCAACAAGTACCAATAAATAAGAGAAGAAGAAATATCCTTGTCATGATTCAAACCCATTACATAATCATTACATATCATACCTAATAAATATGTCTCTCACAAATCCATCTTTTCAATCCATTATTGGAATAGTTCCAATTTCCGTCCCGATCCATATATGCTGTGGATCCCTTCACGGGGTTTACATTCACGCCTGTCAGCCAGGACCTGTAGAACAAGCACTATCGTTAAGGTTAAAAGCCACAAAACGAGAGATTATTGTTATGACAATGCAGTTATTGTGGTTGGAAACTCATGAAAATAATCCAGGACTGACACTTAAGGTTTATATTTAGTTTATTATGTCTTTTAACTAGTATGTAGTATATGTTTTGGTCATTTGTCTCTATTTTGAAGAGGGCATCCCACAGGAGGATTAATGTGAGCATGTTGGTGCCCCTATGTGGTCGAGCAGTAGACTGCAAGTTCATTATCATGAGCTGTCAAGAGCCAAGATGAGTTCCTTTAACCTCTTTTGACTTTTTAAATATGAGCCAAAATTCAAGGTCCGAAAGCTTTGGTGGCACAAAGCATTTAACATTCAGTTCTTCAGAATCAGATTGTGTGCAGAGAGAGTGGTTATTACAAAGTAATCTTTCAGCCCAACAGCTAAACGCTACACACATCATGTGGCTTCGATATCATCTTAAAACCATGTGTTGAATCGTTTATAGATTATCTTTCAGGAAATGCTCATTTTAAATGAAAATGCTAACGTTATTATTGTCTTAATACATTATTATTGTCTTAATACTAGGGCTGTCAGCGTTAACGCGTTAATGCAATTAAGGGCCGACGCGATGCGATACATTTTTAAAATTTATTTTACACTTCCCTCTTTGCGTCGTGCCTAACGGCTACTATTTTGACCCTTTGGCGCTGCCGTACTTCTTCATAACACATCTTCTGCCGCAGAATGCAGGCAGTCTGCCGCCATGGAGAAAGACAGCAGCAACACACTTCTGAATGGCTTTTTTCTTTTAAAAATAACTCCCAGATGGCTCAGCAGACAAGTCTAAAGCCATATGCACATTGTGTAAAGCCTAAGCATAGTAGTTCAGTTAACGTGATACTAGACCACCGGCCCTTGGGTGGCGGGGAAGAGATGAATGTTCGGACATAAGACGAACGGGTTTGCCGACAACCGGATGCCAGGACTCTCAGAGTGACTGCAAGTCTCTCTTGTGAACTTACCGGGTTAAGATGAGTTCTTTTGGTGAATGAAAGGCTTGATCCGACCAAGTAGGTCATCCAATCAAATCGAAGCATGTGCAATGCAATGCTGCTGCCAGTTCTGCTGTTGTTTACTTTTTTCTTCTTCTTCTAGTCCATAGAAAGAGCAACGTCGGTAGCATTTGCTCATTAGCGCCACCTCTGTTCAGGAGAAGACTGCAACTAGTGTCGCGAGCACCAGCGCGGGTATAAATAGTCACGGTGATTTCATGACGTCACATTTGTACGCGCCAGCTTGGTTACCTTAAAACACGCTTTGGTTTGACCAGCGGTGGCCGGAGCGGTGGCCGGAGCGGGCAGCGGCGGTGGCCGTAGAGGGCAGCGGCTGGAGCAGGCGATCACGGGGGACATCCTCAGCGGTGAAATGCGAACGGGGGCTGGATTATAACCTAGCTAGGTGGAAAGCTAACGCTAGCCGGCCACCTGTTCCATCAATCCTGCTTGCAAGTGTCCGCTCATTAGACAAAAACTGGACTACATCCAACTTCAACCAAACTTCAAACGCGAGTTCAGAGACTGCTGTGTTTTTGTTGTTGTGGAAACCATGTACCGGACTGTCCAGCCTGTTTCTGTCGCCGGGTAAGAGTGGAGATGGGCTGTGTTAACACGGACTTGTGCAGAAATGAGCTGCTCATTAACCGCTGATCACTGGACGTCAGTGAGGAATCAACATTATTTAGGAGTTACTGAACACTACATTGACTCCGGTAAGGAGAGGGATTTTTAGTTTTTTTGTTCGGTACTTGGAGGAATTGTGCAATAACGACAGATTCACACATTTTTCTTTTGTTTACAGTAAATAAATAATTACAAATCTTAAAATCAAGTTCATAAAGTAACTTTCTTTGCATTCATTTGATTCCCAATCAAGATACACTGGTAAAAAATTGCTTTCGATTGTTAATATGGACTTAAAAACTCTTCTGAAATGCAAAATAATACAATTGTAATCGTGATAAAATAAGCGATTAATCGGCGATTAACGATTACAATTTTTTAATCGTTTGACAGCCCTACTTAATACATTATTATTGGAACTTTCTTGTTTTTTGTGTTCCATTTCATCCAACTATATACTATTATGCAAAGACCCCTTTATATCGTAATTAAAAACAAAAGAAAATATTAAAATGTTCTCACGTATATGGTAGTGTTGATTCGTCCACCCATTTCCATTCCTCCTTCCAATCTTTTGTCACTGACTGCAGACCGATCCAGGAACCTTCACCTTTATTCAACTCACTGACGAAATCCTAACAATTAAGCAAAAGAGTATACAATTATTTACCTATTCAAACACTAGTATTTCTGTGGTAGTTAATACATATTTCATGTTTTGACCGTCTCATGGTGAAGTAGAAATAAAGAAAGAAGTGACGCGATGAGTGAGTCATCTAAGTGTCTTGCTGTGATATAAATGTGCCAAATTGTGGATTCCCATTTGCAGTTGATGTATATTGTACAAGAACTTATGCACAACAATTCGTATGATATCCAAACAAAAGGTGACTGTCATGTGGAGACAACAGTTACGTTTAGACACCAAAATGACTATGATTAGAAATTAAAACGCCAATAGTAGTACTCCCGGGACATGAAGACCTGTTTTCTCACTCCCAACTCGTAAAATACGGACCGTGTCTCTCAGTGTCAGATACCGACGCACAATTCACTTTTCAGCGTGTGTATAGGACGCACCGGGCAGAACAGCAGCTCGCCCGCATCGCTGTAAGATGACGTAGTATTAATGTAACGGTAGAGAGTAGTATGACAGACCAAAAATCCACGTAGGGAGGTTGGTTTGGGGCGGTAGATGGGTCAAACAACACAGGACTTTCACCCAGGAGACCGGAGTTCGTGTCCCGTTCTTGTCCCGCGTGTCACTGAAACGTACATATTGTAACCCCACCCGTCTAAATATGACGCTAAAGGAGACTTTTTGCGTCAATAACAACATCAAAGACACCTGACCAAGCGTCGCTTTTTGACGCGATGGGATGTGAGAATGTGTTGGTTTCCCGGGTGAACGTCTTTAACGTCTCCTTAACGTCTCCTTAGCTTCTTCTGGCACATGAACTCCGCTCCCCGGCTTGAAAACGCTGGGTTTTAAGGAGCCAAACATCCCCCCCATGACCTCCTCCGTACACGCATCTTCCAGCTCGTACACAGCAGCAGTCAATGTGGTGCTGATGGTAATAAATATGTAAAATACATGCGGATTACAGTGCTTTACTTTTTGTAGCTACATGTGTATGTACGAATGGAACAGCCTGCACAGACTAGAAATACTCAGAGGATTCCTCTTTCCTGTTTTCCCCTTTGATCATCTCAAAGAAAATATTGCCAAAAGCAAAACATCCAAACACGTTAACAGACGCTCACATTTTCGTCTTTGCTGTTTATTATCACCAGATCTGCTCCTCGGTTCTGACAGTCTCTCCTGCTCTCCGTCCACATTTTCATCTCAGTAGATTTGTAGTAACAACTGCACCGAGATCTCCTCCATCCTGTGTCTCAGTGACAAATCAAATAAGTTAATGCCAAATATATAACACTTATTAACAGGGCCACACATAACTGCAGATTAAAAAAAAGCGGAAAAAACATTCCTTTTCTGCATCACTGATGAAAAATGAAGAAATTAAGCAGATTCTGTTTGGCTCTGCCTATAAGACTTGGTCCTTTTTAAACATTTCTCACCGTGCGTCTGGTTTTTTGCCTCCTGGCAGAAGCTGTTGCTCAGGTTGTTATAACTGGTCTGCAGCTCCTTATTACTGGTCTGCAGCTGGTTGTTTTCCAACGTGACTGAAATATCTGGTGAAAAGCACAAAAAAAGAAAAACACAAGGCAGGGCAGGGATTTCAAATCAAAACCAACTGATCAAGGTGTTGTGTGACTGCAGATAGGACGTTAAAATAAAGACGAGGTCCTCACAGAGATTGGCCAGGACGATGCCTCCCGCTGCCAGCAGGAGGCAGAGTATACCCAGAGCCAGCGCGGCCGCTCTGAAAGGGTTGCTTTGCACAGCTGGAGGATGATTTTGAGAATGTGCTCCTGCAGAGGCAAAGCACACAGAGGACACATTTTGATTTAGGTCAAGCTCATCTGAACAGACGACAGCAAAGACATTTAAACTCAACTCTTAACTTTATAATAAAGCGCATTTCACGCAAGTAGCAGCCGAACGTTCTTCACAGAACAAACTTAAAACACAGATGCAAACAACAAACAAGAACACAAAAAGAGAAGACAAAGAAATCTGTTAAAGAAAGCAAGTGTAAAAATGACAACCGGAACACAGTAAATGTTAAAAATCCAATACAACCAACAGAATAAAGCAAACATGATATGAAAAAAATGATTAACACTTATAAACTAATGCTACAATATTACTACAAATTAAAAGCCAGATTAAAAAGTAAACTCTTTCAATTCCTTTTAAAAATTCAGAGTATAGAATATATATAGAATATAGAATACCTTTCTAGTATCCAGAGGCAGTGAGTTTTCACCGTCTAGGGGCGTAACAACAGAATGCAGTCTAATGTATTCTAGTGAGTGTACTGTACTATATATAAATATATTGGCCTATATATATGGGCGAGGGTGGGCGTATCATATTGGGTGGTCTGGGTGTCCTCCCCCAGGGTTATTTGGAGCGTCAAAGACTTCATTTCCTGCATTTGAATTCACTTTAATGCACCAATTTAAGGTGGAAATCCCTTTATTTAGCCTATGCCAAGAAGAAAAACACAGATGACAAGTCAAAATATACCAAAAATATAATAGAAAGTATGTCGTTGCATGACATTGGGCATTTTTAAGTGGGTATATGGAAATCCTGGAGCTTTGTTAGTGGGTATACTGCGTATACCTGCGTATCACGTAGACTACACCATTGAATTAAAGTATTAAAGTGTATGATGACCTTGAGTGAAGTTCGTAAAATGTACATGTCAGAGTGGTATGGCAAACTACTTACTAATCTTTTGCAGGCATTAGAGCAAATGTTCTTGTATTGAATATTGTTATTTCATCAATATAACGACAATCGTTTACACACGTCATTGATAGCTGAGCCCTTGGTTTCAATGCACAGTTTCCGTTTGTTTTGATATAATCAGTATTTTTAAGTATTGACTCTGACTTCAAGTATTTAATGCCTACGTACCTCTGCGCTGTGTCGGAACACGGCTGTTTGCGGAAGTGTCCACACTCTCGTAGATGTCGATTACTCTCTCCACTCTCTCTCCTCCGTCCTCTCTGGCTCCTTTGCTGTATTTCACATCCATAGTCAAATTTGGGTTTTCGTAAATGTTGGAAGACATTTTAAATTCTGAGACAACTGACGCGTCTCAGCGGCGTTTTCACAATTTCCTGCAGCAGTACACCTTGTTGTATTCCTCTAACAGCCGGTGCTTTGCTGTAGTTAGAGCACTTTGTGCTCTGATCCGATGCTGCTATCGCGTCTGTCTCTCTCTTCAACACCGAGTATTAAGGAAGTAGCAGGAAGACAAACTACCACATTTCTGACGTACTGTAAAACCCCTTAACTACTTGCCCAATACAAAAAGTGCTATCTTTGATCTTTTAAAACAGAGACGTATGTCAGCTGATGTGATATGTTATCTGTGGTTTGTCGAATATGCTAGAGCACTTTGCACGAGTTCGCGGAATTCAGATCGTTCGCCGATAATGACGTTAGAACGTAGTTTCACAGAAAAGACTACAAAAAAAAGAAATAAACTGTTTTAAATGATGAAAACGAGCACTATGTAATGGATCAAACATTGAACATGAGCAGAGAAATGTTTTTTTTAAATGTCCTGCCTTATTTCTTATTCTGATCTGCAACACATTACACATTGCACAACATGGCATCCTGTGGCCACATACGCCTTGACTTGTTTCTGCTACGTATGTGACATATTCTGTTATCACTGGAATCATTTCCTCACAGTGATCATTATCATTAAATCGGGTTAAACTCTAGAGGAAATGGAGTCTGAAGAAATATTCAGACGTGGCCACGAGCATGCGCACAAACAGATATCGAAGCTGAACATGATGACGCTTTATACACCACTTCCTTCATCGTGTCAAAGAGCAGAACACATTATATCCTTCTGTAAAGTTCATTATGTTATTCTACTCTTAGAGAAGATAAATAAAAATGGATATCCATTAGACGAAGTTGCCCTGTTAGTTTTTCTTTTTCTTTTTGGAGGCTTTTCCGAACACCAGACCACCAGACACCACTTTGAATGCCCTTTTTTGTTTTAATTCTGGTCCTGAAAGTCGGTCCAGAGCACCTTCTATAAGTCATGAAAGACGGGCAGGCTATGATTGGTCGGGGACCAACGTGTAGGGTTTCAGTGTGTGACTCTGCACCCATATTCACATTTTTTAGTTTTTACAATCCATTTTACTGTGCTTTATTGCTATTATATCATTATTTTTGTCAATACCTTTACTATCGCAACTACCTGCCCTTGTTTTATGGCAAATGCTGAATGAATGTCGTTTGTCTTAGTTATACGTGGTTGTGTGCAATATAGTTTTCTTTTAAGCACCGCTGGGAGGGGTATTTGTAATCTCTCAGTATTTATTGCAATGTAATGACAATAAAGGCTTCTTATCTTATCATATGTCTCGAATTTCTGACTCTATAATCTGACACAAGACCGTCTTAACAGACATCATTATAGGTTAACAAAGGCTGGGCTTTCTTGGATGTGTTTACACTGACGTTTGTACGTGACAAGTGGACACCAGTGTCCTCAAATCAGACATTACAAAGTCTCACATTGCCGGCTCTATCTCCACAGCGCTGTGGAGTAAGGTCTGGCTGCACCGCAGATACATTCTGGTATAGGAGGAGAAAAAACACTCTGGGTTGTTGGCATTTCTTTAAGCCAATCGGAATCGACTTGGGCGGCGCTGAGCTCCAGACGCAGCGACGGTGGCTCTGCTTAAAAGTCTGAGGAAGGAACTGGTTTTGGTGGAACATTTGCACCCCGCAAAAGAAAACGCCACATACAATATTACATGAAGTTAACTGTTGACACCATACAGTAACGTGAGATATTTAAATTAGCCGATACATGGTTACACCTCATTGGCTCTTACCAGTGTATCTCCGTGTGTACTTCGTCCACAGCAATCCCACCAATCAGTCCCAAAACGTCCCAGTTAGAGAGGAGATGCCCTCAACATATTCTTAGTAAATCTTTACAATCATTCCCTGAAAGAACCGAGCAGGCCTGCCTTGATATTTTCAGCGTGTAGCTCGCTAGCTCAGAGTTTGAGAACGGCAACACAGAGATTAGAAATGCACTTCTGCAGATCCAGACTAGACGATACAAGACAGTTGTGTTGTCTTCGTTTCAACCTTGAAAAAAGCACTTTTTTTTCTGACATTTTTGACGCCTTTTTTCAGAATTTGTTTTTGCTTTTTCGTCTTTTTCCAACGTTTTTAATTTTTCTTCTACACATTTTCAGCTGGCCAATGTGACCCGAAGTCAACACTAGGGTTAACACTATCTCTCTCTCTCTCTCTCTCTCTCTCTCTCTCTCTCTCTCTCTCTTCCCCCCCCCCCCTCCAGGGGCCAACTGGTCCAGTAGGTGATACAGGTGTACCCGGGCCTCAGGGACCCCAAGGACCGCAGGGACCCAGCGGACGCTCCATCATAGGACCCCCAGTAAGACAAACACCCACCCAGTTCTCAGTCTCACTAGAGCAGTGATTTTCAACCACTGTGCCCACGGCACACAGGAGATCGTCCTGTGTGCCGTGGGAAATTATCCGAGTTTACTTAATTGGTCCAACAAATATTTTTTATTGAGTTACTGCAAATAATTTGCCAATTTTTCGCATCTGTGACTGCAATGTGATGACTGGCAGAGAAATTAAATACTATTCTGCGTCAGTAGGTGGCAGTATAGCGCAATAATGACCTTGTTGATTTAAGACAATAGAATTACTGCCCCCTGGTGGCAGTGACAGGATGTAAGCCTGCAACAGCCATGGATACATTTTAAAAAAGGAAAAATGCAGATTCTGATCTTATTGGGCTACAATGTGTCATTTTGTAACATTTTTGGTTGGTGGTGTGCCGCGGGATTTTTTTAATGTAAAAAATGTGCCGTGGTTCAAAAAAGGTTGAAAAACACTGAACTAGAGATCAAAATCTCTAAATCATAGACACTACATCCACTCTAATAGACACTTAAACTTCTCCCATTTATTTGAATTGGTTGTTATTTTGAATTTTGACATATTCCGGATACAATTCATATTGTACGTTTATGAAAACACCGTCATTTTTTCACCATTGCCACTATATTTTGTATATTTCATGTTATATATATAACGATATGCATACTGTCTGAAAAGTAAAGTATAATTTTGATCTGCAGGGTTCTCCAGGAGAGAGAGGACAGAAAGGTGAAGCTGGACAACAAGGAACACAGGTAAGAAAAATCTAAGACAACAGAAACATCGCTGCACGTGAGGCTAGTTAACACTACGTTAGCTAGTAGCTGGATTAAACACGGTTAAATGCTGACAGCTAACGTTAAACGGTGTAGAGTGTGACTGTATTTCACTGTAGAGGATTCCAACAGCGGGACGTTAAGCAGTCTGCAGCTGCCGTTGCCGGAAAAACACAGAAACTGGTAGCCTCGTGGTGCATTCAAAGTTATTGTTAAATACCCCTTTCCCTTCCAGTGGTTGTTTTTGTCATTTAAAAAACATTTTTTAAAGTTCAGGCACCGTTTAGACACCGGCACTGTTTTAAAAGTATTCTTTAGCACCGGTATCAGAAAAAACCCAACCCTAGTTAGGTCTTAATGATCAATATGTTAATATTCAACCGTTTGTCTGGTACTTAATCATTACGAAGCCTCATCAAATCATGTTATTAAGACACCAAACGTCTCAAAAGAGCCTCACAAAAAGTAATGTTCTACTATAAATTACTGGGACTAATATGACCTTTTGGAAGCAAACGGTTGTCAGATTTTGAATAATGGTGCCATTTGTTAAAGGTTGATTTCTGCTGTTCAAATCGCTTTTCGGTTTCCTGAGTTTGTAACAAGACAGCAAGATTGACTCTAAACAAAACTGTTTGTAACAGGAGAGTTAAATGGTTTCTATATTTTTGGAAAGTTGAAAGTATAGGAAGCCATGCAACAAAGGTCCCCAGCTGGGACAACCCATTAATCAACATATCTGTAAATGTGTCAGTGTTAGCCAGCTGGCTAATTCTCGACTGCAGTCCTTCGGCCAGATGTTTTAATACCAGCAGGGGTGTCGGACTGGGGGGAGGTGGGGGTGGGGACTGAGTACCCAGAGCCCTCATGTGAGGAGGGCCCAGAAAAGATGCTAGAATGAATAGCTGTGGATGCGGGGAGGATGCCTTTCTACAGGGCCCAGAATGTTGTGCTACGCCCCTGAATACCAGTTAGGTGACGGGTGAAAAAATGAGTGAAAGTTAACAGACAAACAAGACACCAAATGACAGCAACAGCAACACAATGAGCATTCTCAAGGCAGAAGCATTGCAGAGCAACAGGAAGCAACAAAACACACACAGCCAAGCTACACTGATTAAAGCCATTTGTTGAAACGAGCAAGCATGCAGAGGAGCAAAAAGCAATAGACCGAATCACGGTGTCATTGCGCTAACACAAAATCAATTCCGGTGTAGACAACTGGCCGTTGATTTTAATTACGGAGCTATGTGAAATCGGCAAACATGTTTTCTGTTGTCATTTTTGAGCCGTAACTGTAACTTTTAAAGGTGTGTAGTTAAACACGCAGGTCTGGTCTATCGGTCGTCTCTGCTGTGCTTATTTTCTGCCCTGTGTTGCTTTGCTAGCGTCTTTAATAAGCCAAGTCTAGCGTTAGGAACAGCAACATGTCACCGGCGGTCGGACTGACTGCTAGTTTGGGTGCTGCCATATGGCGCTTATACCCACTGCTGGTACCAGCTCTACTCGGCTCGGCTCGGCTAGAACTTGCCGAACAAAACTTTTAAAATTCTTACTCATAGAAAATATTCACACACCCGTGTTCTGAATGTGAAGTCACATCAAAGATATTTACAAATGTGTAGAATGAATACAATGACAGCTGCAAACGTATAATGCAACATTTGTAGTCGCTGTCATTTTACATCAGTTGTTGTAAGAGTGGTCACATGTGAAGTTGTTTAAAATATTGATGTCATTTGTTAAAATGTGTAGATTTGGACTCTGTGTGAATGTGAGCTGCTCTCCTTTCTGTGTTTCAGGGAATCGCTGGCCGAGCCGGACCTCCAGGCAGAGAAGGCCCGCCAGGAACCAGAGTGAGTCACCGCAAATATATTAATATATTAACATATTAACATATTACTCTTAACACCAACATACTACAGCTACTACTACACATACTCAGCGCCAGATCAAATGGAAAAATTACACTAGGCATACTGCTTTTTTCGGGGCCCGCTCCAAATGAATACTTTTTTTTAAAAGATTGTTTTGGGCATTTTTAGGCCTTCATTGACAGGACAGCTGAAGAAATGAAAGGGGAAAATGACATGCAGCAAAGGGCCGCAGGTCGCGGTTCAACCCAGGCCCTCTGCGTCAAGGAGTAGACCACTATACGTATATATGCGCGCCCGCTCTACCAACCGAGCGATCCGGGCGCCTCCAAATTAATACTTTATTTAATGAATGAACAACATGACTTCTATCTGCCACATGAGTATTATACTAATGTATTTATGTAGGTCAGTTAGTGCAGGGTGGCCACCAAATGATGTAATGCAACTTTTTTTTAATTAAAATGTCTGAAAACATCAATATGAATTCAACATTTTAATAGCAAAGAGAAATTGGCCTATTTGTGAGGGGAAAAACCATTTGATTTACACATTGAAGATGAGCTACTGTAGGTAATGTAGCCACTATGGACGCCATACAGTTAAGCTTAAGGAGTCGCTGTGCTTTCCCCATATATGTTTAACATTAAAACATGATGTATGAATACTATCCATTCATTTTCATCCATCTGGCCCAGTTTAATATGCAACTATATTATACAGTATATGTAGCAGGGGGTCCCTACCCCGTCTCTCTTTCAGCTAAGGGGTCCTCGGCCTAGGAAAACGTGTGTAAAGCCTCTTTGTCGTTTTGTTTCTTCTTAATTCATCTTTTTTTCCCGCTTGGCTGCACCCGAAAGCATCCCAGAAAAGTGGCAGTGTAATCTTCCAGTGTAAACTGTACTTTTTATAAAACAATATGATAAGGGGCACCTGGATAGCTCACCTGGTAGAGCCTGTGCCCCATGTAAATAGGCTCAGTCCTCGTCGCAGTGGCCGCAGGTTAAACTCCGACCTGCGTTCATCCTCCCCTTTTACATCTTCAGCTGCCATGAATAATAAAGGCCTGAAATACTTTAAGAA
>CM042330.1:2457146-2514333 GCA_023566125.1 Zingel zingel
TTTGAAATGTGTTTTATTTTTGTAAAGCATCCGGCTGCACTGCCGTCTTCCTGTACGTGATTACCTGCCTGGCTAGACACATACGCTTGCGTTTCGCACAAGAAATAGAGACGCCAAGACTATCTCTGCAGCGCGCGGGCCAACGCAGAAGCTACGCTACTACGTATGACTGGACAGATTGGATAACGTGGGCACCGAACTAAAAATAGCTGCTATACGCGACACTGCTATACGCGACACTGCTATACGCACCACTTACGCGGCCGGTGTGTTTTCACTGTAAAGTGGAAAAAAGGCGACAAAAAAGATCAAAAAAAGCTTGGACTAAAGTGGAAAAAGCCCAGAAGTCGGAAGTTAGATCAGAAGTACAGATAGCCGTTGGTATGGAGATGATCCACCGTCTCGTCTATTCACATTGGTGCAGACCGGCGCGTTGCAAGCAGCGTTGGGAGTAACGTCGTGTTACAAAAGTAACGCAATTACAGTAATGTATTGTTCTTTGCTGTAACACAGTAATATAACGCATTACTAATAACAATTTGGTACTTTTCACACTGATTTTACATTATATGTCCGTGAAGTTGGCATTACGTTTCACCCTAGGTGGTATTAAAAAGGTCTTTAAAAGTCTTAAATTGAAGGTGGAGAACCCTGGGGGGACCCTGGTGAGAGGATATGTTTGTTGTCGTGTCAGACGTGACGAGAGAGAGGCCTTTGCGTCATGTTTTCTTAGCTTCTTCAACCTTGTGTCTGCAGCGTTGAACCCTTCACCCTACGTTTGATTTGTTGTGAGCCTTTTTTCATTGATGCGTCTTTGTTGCAGGGTCCTCCTGGAAGCAAAGGGGAGAAAGGTGAACGGGTAAGTTGTTTCTTCTTGTTCTTCGACTAACGATTGTTTTCATTGTCGATTTAAAGTGCCCATATTTTGAAAAAAACAATTTTTTTCTGGGATTTGGGGTGTTATTTTGTGTCTCTGTTGCTTCCACACGCATACAAACTTTGAAAATAACCATCCGTGCTGTTTAGAGTGAGATACGGTTCCTGAATGTGTCCTGCCTTCAGTCTCCGGGTGAGCTGGTCAACATCTGCACGGCTTTCTACGTCACTAGCCGAGACGAGGGGCCTAGGGGGCTAACTGTTAGCATGCTAGCTCGTTCTCAATGGCAAAACACTGCTACAACACACACTAGTTCACCCTAATCTACAAAAGAACTACTTCCATGTCCCTGTTCTGCAGGTATCCCACGCAAAGTTGGAAGTGCACCCTCATTTAGAAGAAGACTCCCGGCTAATCCTGCGTTGTACTGACTGAAGTTGTAGAAACAAACAGCTAGCTAGCTCATGTAGTCCTTACCTACCTACTGAGCATGTGCGACTGCCAACAAAGATGTTACAGCAGTGAGAGGTCTCACTCTGGAGCTAAAACAGAGACCTGAACACAGGGTGAAAAGAGGAGCTGCAGCAATGAGCAGTACAACAAAAATATGGTGTATTTTGATAATTAAACCATGTAAACCTATTCTAATACAACCTCTAAATACAATTATGAACCTGATAATGAGCAGAATATGAGCTCTTTAAAGGTGCTGTAGGTAGGATTGTGAAGATCCAGGACTTAGCCCAAAAAATCTGAACATCAACAACTTCTCAGCCCAAAACGGTCTCCTAAGCCCCTCCCCCCACAAGGGAGAATGAATGCGTGTGCATGAGCAGTGATTGACACGCAGTTAGATTATTTTCTGTATTAATGGATTAGTTGTTTGGTCTCTAAAATGTCAGAAATATCAGTGTTTCCCTAAAAGCAAAAGATGACGTCGTCATGTATGTCGTATTTTTAGAAAATACTCACATTTAATAAGCTGTTTTAAGTTCACCTGCATCATTCAGATAAAATGTGAAAACGGAAAATGTTCAGGTGGCAAATCAAGTCAACGTAAAGACAAAGACGGAGGCAAACGGGCAAAGATTTCGACTCAAAGTGAGAAGACGTGTCCACCGGGGTTATCTTCAGTTAATCAGCTGCTCTAAAAAAGCTGTTTCTTCAAATAATTTTAACTTTTTTTTACTTTTTTTTTTTCTGTGTACAAAACTGTACACAGACAAGCTGTTGATTCAGCCGTTGGTCATTCTCAAGGCTGCAGTTCATATTTGGGCAGCAGTTTGTGTTATTTTATTGCATAACATTTAGTTCTGTAATCCTATTCATTGGTAGTTTCCAGGAACCGATGGATCCTTTCATTTAATTTCATTTATTCATTTTTTTCATTCATTCATTCATTCATATCATGCATGAATGGGAGAAAAGGAAAGAAAAAGGTTATCAGTACTACTCTTTACATTTAATTATCATCATTTTAAGCGTGTTAGTCATCATTTTTCTTATAACATTCCAGTATTTTGTTCTTATACAAATTATTACATTTACAAACACTTTTGCAGTACTTCAGTTCATAGTCCGAAGTATTCCACACAAGGTATTTAACTCCGTGAATGGACAAACACTTCTGTTTTCGTGTACTACGTGCGAAAAGAGTTTTAAAATGATATTGCCTTCTATGGCCATCTTCCTCTGATACAGTAGTAAATACATTTTGTATAACCATAGGCAAAACGCTCTGCTTAACTGTCCACATCAAAATCTTCCAATCAACCAAATCTTTGACTTTTAAAAGTCCAGATTTTATAAATAATTAGTGTGCATGTCTTGTTGATTATCCTTAATGCTTTTTTCTGTAACAAAAACAGAGGTTTTGTGTTAATAGGGTATGTATTACCCCAGACTTCTGTGCAATATCCAAAATATGGGAGTATTAAGGAATTGTCAAACATAAGCAACATTGAATAATCTAAAACCTCTTTAAATTTATACAAGTTAAAGATGACAGACTGAAATAGTAGTAGTGCTAAAAAGTGTTTCTTCCTGTGGTAACATCGACGATAACAACATCCTGTATGATGCTGAACGAGCCGCTGCTCCGTCACTCAGAACAGAACAGATGTCACATCTTTAAAAACGCAGGATATGAGCACCCAGGGACATCACACGCACATCAACAGATCATTATGAAGAGAGGTTAGTATGGAGAATAAGATATATGCGTAATGTCGGGTACTCACTGACGCGTGTTCCAATCCACACACAAATACCAAGCGTTGTGAACACGTGTTTAACCGTTAAACGCAACGCTTGTTTATCATAAGGCGCATTTCCATCACATGGTACCTGCTCGACTGCTAACAGGTACTTTTTTTAGTACCACCTCCGTCGAGGTTCCAGCGAGCTGAGGCGAGCCGAAAAGGTGACGTGAAAGCGACAGACGGGGGTCCTGAACTAACCCTATCTTTAACTAGTTCAGCCAGCTGTGTGTTTGTTGCCTCCAGCTTCATTAGAAACTAAATGTGTCTTCTGGCATCAACACACCTTCCACGTTCTGTGTGTGTGTCGCGTTAGGTCACGCCAGTTTACTGCGGCGCCGCTTGTTTCCAGTCCTGCGGAGGCTCCAGGCAGAGCTTTCTCCGTAGCCTACGTACACACACACACACACGGCCGGCTCCACGCACACACCAGCGCACAAGTATAACCATCAGGCCACTTCCATCGGCTACGGAGAAAGCTCTGCGTGGAGCCTCCACAGAACTGGAGAACAAGCTCAAGTGGCCTATGGTATAAGACGACCAGCCACGCTGAGGCGGAACTAAAATCTGCAACGGAAAACGGACACACAGTGTGTCGAGTCGAGCAGGTACCATGTAATGGAAAAACGCCATACGCCAACAGGCAGTTTCATATTTAAAGCACATATTTACCAGGGATGCACCGAATCCAGGATTCGGCTTCGGCCAAATATTGGGCTTTTTGACGGGGTTCAGTTTCTGCCGAACTTTAGGATTTTTTCAACCCTACGCTTGAACTACGCGCGCTACGCTGGTCGATGTAATGACAGCGCAAAGCCCGACTCAAGTGTCTTTGCTAGTTTAAGACCGACTCAGTTGTCAGTTTCCTGTCCAGTCGTTTAAATAGCAAATGCAACCGCGCCCATCTGTGCGCCCATGGGCGTGCTGGTCTTACAGGGAGGTGTGTTCAGGTGCATTCTGGGCGTGCTGGTCTTACAGGGAGGTGTGTTCAGGTGCATTCTGGCCGTATTGCTATCTTGAGGCAGAGGGAAGTGATGGCACCATTGACCAACAAAAACCTGGTCTAAAGTCAATAACGCAGCATTTCATTGTTATTTTAACAGAGCATTAGTAAAATGCTCCTCGGCTCGTGCACAGCGCACACACACTATGCTTGTTACACACACACACACACACACACACACACACACATGCAGAAGATTACTAATTAAAATATTAGGGTGCAAATCCTCCATCATAACAGCAATGCTCCAAGGTCCAAACGCGCCTGGCTTTTAAAGCGAATGTGAGATGATCTCTGATTGGTTGATTGCATGTTACGCCCAAAACACACCTCTGATTAATGAAGACACTAAGTCCAACCCTTTAGAACCATGCGCCCGGCACACGGACCCTTTTTTCCGCCGTCAAACTAGCAAAAGTGGATTCGTACACGCCCTAAACGCACCTGCACCAGGCACGCTTCACACCGTGCGCTTAGATCGTTAAAATATGACCCTGCTTCTCTGCTGTAGCCAATCATTGCAAGGCGGTTTATGCAACCATCAATCTTGGAGGTGAGCGGCTCGGCGATCAGACCCTCCGCGCACAGTGTCAACCACACTAGACGCAAGAAGCATGACACAGCTTTTAGTGTGATCAAGTGTGATACAGGGCTTATTTAAGGGTTCTTCCTACCGTAGTGGAATGTAAACAACTTGAGAGTTTCTGTAAATGCTTATCTGGTAACAACAGCTGAGCAACAGTTCGCTCAACTGGCGACAGGCCGCGTGTCAAACAGGCGGCCGTTGTGTTCACATGCAATTAATTTTTTTCATGTGAATCTGCCGACAGAAAGCTGTTGATCACTTGCACGTTGTGAGTCATTAGCACATTCGCACTGGCAAATTAAGGACTGCTAAAAAATATTCTGAAAATACGGAATTCTTTTCGCAGAAAAGGCGTTATTCTTCACGGAAAAGTTCCCTGTGTGTTGTGTGATCACAGCATCAGCAGTTTGTAGGAAGAGTTGCTCAGGAACCAAACACCCAACACGTTCTCACACTCATCTCGTAAAATATGGACGCTTGGTCAGGTGCCTTTTTCGTTCTTATTGACGCTAAAAGTCTCCTTTAGCGCTATAAGTAAACGCGCTTGGTCGGGACTATCGCCGTCCCTTTAGCGCTATAAGTAAACACGCTTGGTCGGGACTATCGCCGTCCTTTTAGCGCTATAAGTAAACGCGCTTGGTCGGGACTATCGCCGTCCCTTTAGCGCTATAAGTAAACACGCTTGGTCGGGACTATTGCCGTCCCTTTAGCGCTATAAGTAAACGCGCTTGGTCGGGACTATCGCCGTCCCTTTAGCGCTATAAGTAAACGCGCTTGGTCGGGACTATTGCCGTCCCTTTAGCGCTATAAGTAAACGCGCTCGGTCGGGACTATTGCCGTCCCTTTAGCGCTATAAGTAAACGCGCTCGGTCGGGACTATCGCCGTCCCTTTAGCGCTATAAGTAAACGCGCTTGGTCGGGACTATCGCCGTCCCTTTAGCGCTATAAGTAAACGCGCTTGGTCGGGACTATCGCCGTCCCTTTAGCGCTATAAGTAAACGCGCTCGGTCGGGACTATTGCCGTCCCTTTAGCGCTATAAGTAAACGCGCTTGGTCGGACTATTTCCGTCCCTTTAGCGCTATAAGTAAACGCGCTCGGTCGGGACTATCGCCGTCCCTTTAGCGCTATAAGTAAACTGATTTAAGAAACACTCATACTATCTGCTTTGGAGAAATGATCAAACACAGAACACACAAACACATTTTGTTATTAACTGCCTGTTTATATTTCAGCACACTTCAGTGCAGTTCTGTCATTAGTTGTAACCATGAATCTACGCCAACTGCGGCAGGTGAGTGCACAGTCGAGATTACAGATGCAAACGTTAACAGAAGCTCTGCGTGTGTCTCGTGTCTCCAGGGTGACCTGCAGTCGACAGCGTCAGTCCAGGACATCGCCAGGCAGGTCTGTGAGCAGCTCATTCAGAGTGAGTAACTACACTTTCTGCGTATTTCTACGTAACATACGTAAGTGTAACTTAGGTATGTTTGAGGGGGAAGACGTAGTTTAAGGATCTAGGTTAGAATCAGGTTCTGGTTAGTGGATGAAGAATGCATCGTCAGTATGAATGCAGTGAGTTGGTCGCCAGTTCTTTTAGAGAGATGTGGGGGAGTTATCATTTCTTTGCAATTAAGTTTCTGAAAGGTATCTACAGCAAAAAAGCCATCACCTGAGTGCTCATCGGCCTATTTCTCTCTGGCGTAGTGGTAACGTTCTGTATATTTCAGCCAGTTCATTATATCACCTTAAAGGCACAACCAGTAGGACATACACACACACACAACCACACACACACACTTACACACACACAACCATGCACACACACACACACACACACACACACACACACACAACCACATACACACACAAGCCTACAGACAAACATACACACATACAAGCCTACAGACACACAACCACACGCACACACACACACACACATACACACACAAGCATACAGACACACACACACACACACACACACACACACACACACATACAAGCCTACAGACACACAGATACACACACAACCACACACACACACACACACATACAAGCATACAGACACACACACACACACACACACACACAAGCATACAGACACACACACACAGACACAAACAAACATAAATACAAGCCTACAGACACACAGATACACACAACCCCTCCCCCCCCCACACACACACACACACACACACACAAGCCTACAGACACACACACACACACACATACAAGCCTACAGACACACACACACACACACACACATACAAGCCTACAGACACATAGATACACACAACCACACACATATACACACACACACACACACACACACACACACACACACACAACCACACACATACACACACAGACAGACACACACAAGCATACAGACTCACACACACACACAAGTATACAGACGCACACACAACCACACACACACACACACACACACACACAAAGTTACATCACTGATACTAGAAGGCATGGCCAAGACATGCAAATATAGCGAGGCAAACATCATGCCGGCCAAGCTCGTTCCACAACGAGAGTAAATCTGTGCAGCTGCAGTCAAGATCCAACAGATGTTTGAGTTTACAAACCGCAGACCTCAACCAAAGTCTTCGTCCATTTCATTTAATTACAAACCTTTATTTTAAGACTCGGGGAATCAATTTTCTCAGACTCATTTTCAATCATGACAAAGTCATCAAACAGTCAAATAACCAACCAGTTTAAATAGTCTCAGGCTGGGTCTCAAACCGCCTATTTATACACTTCAAACACTTATGGCGTTTTTCCATTACACGGTACCTGCTCGCCTCGACACACTGTGCGTCCGTTTTCCGTTGCAGATTGTAGTCCCGCCTCAGCGTGGCTGGTCGTCTTATACGCCGGCTCGACGCACACACACCAGTGCACAAGTATAACCATCAGGCCACTTGAGCTTGTTCTCCAGTTCTGTGGAGGCTCCACGCAGAGCTTTCTCCGTAGCCGATGGAAGTGGCCTGATGGTTATACTTGTGCGCTGGTGTGTGCGTGGAGCCGGCCGTGTGTGTGTGTACGTAGGCTACGGTGAAAGCTCTGCCTGGAGCCTCCGCAGGACTGGAAACAAGCGGCGCCGCAGTAAACTGGCGTGACCTAACGCGACACACACAGAACGTGGAAGGTGTGTTGATGCCAGAAGACACATTTAGTTTCTAATGAAGCTGGAGGCAGCAAACACACAGCTGGCTGAACTGGTTAAAGATAGGGTTAGTTCAGGACCCCCGTCTGTCGCTTTCACGTCACCTTTTCGGCTCGCCTCAGCTCGCTGGGAACCTCGACGGAGGTGGTACTAAAAAAAGTACCTGTTAGCAGGTACCAGGGACTTTTTTACGTAATGGAAAACCAAAAAAGGCGAGTCGAGGCGAGTCGAGCAGGTACCATGTGATGGAAAAGCGCCGTTAGTTTTAAGTATATCGTGTAGATAACGCAAAAAGTCAGAGACCTGAAAGTACCCGGATGACCCCCCTAAAAACGGTCAAAAAGTTCAGTGTGGAACGATGGACCCTACTCGCACTAAACGGGCGCCATCTTTGACTACAAAGCGGAAAGGAGCCCTTAACCGGCAGCTGATTGGACGAACGCGTCACGTGGGTCTGGCTGCTCGAGAATTTCAAAGCCAGACCATAATGACAGCTCGTTCAGAATACAATCTCGTGTTTTACAAGAATAGTTGACCGAAACGTGTTCCGGAAAACATTTTAAGCGAGAAATAGGCCGTACAGTTGCTGAATCT
Organism: Zingel zingel; assembly: GCA_023566125.1. Lineage (NCBI taxonomy): Eukaryota > Metazoa > Chordata > Actinopteri > Perciformes > Percidae > Zingel > Zingel zingel. The sequence continues at coordinate 2,465,647 of CM042330.1, forward strand.
GGTTTGTTGATTGACAAAGATTTTCGACCGCTACTCATTTGCATACAGGAAAGCCCGTATTTTTGGCGGCTGGAAAATCGCGTTCACATGTGTTGCGTTCGTCGCGTTCGTCGCGCTCATCCCGCTCGTCATTTCGGGTAAGTATTTCAACTTAAGTGTTCCTTTTGGGACAGTACTAACCATTGAAAGCGGACACTACGGCAGGAAGTGGTCAGTGTACTGACGGACGTATGCGGAATAAGACACAGCCACAGTCTTCTGGGGATTCATCCCTTTTTATGTTTTCAGACCACATGGCACGCTACAACTCCATCCTGAACCACGTGCCCAGTCCGCCAGTGTCCATCCGCACTGTGCCGGGACCCCCCGGAGAGCCTGGCAGACAGGGATCTCCAGGGCCCCAGGGAGAACAGGGACCCACAGGAAGACCCGGCTTCCCAGGACAGAACGGACAGAACGGGCAGCCGGGAGAAAGAGGTAAACTGGTTGGACCACAGCTCACTGTAGATGTAAGACTGTCGGGGTCCCACCCCAGCAGCTTTAAAGCATCAAACTTTAAAAATTTAAAGACTGTAGATCCTCACAGTACGTTCACAAGCCGTCATGCCTCAAAGAGTTCAAACGGGAAGTCTACTTAAAGGGGAACTATTATGCTTGTCTGTATTTTCTGTCTGATCTATAATGTTACTATGTCAGATGCTCTTGGCTCCGTATCACGTCACACCGAGCCCCTATATGGTCATCTGCTCCACGTTACTGCAGTGTTTACGGTACACACTGCTACATGTAGCTAAATGCTAACGTCAGAGAAAGCTGTAATCTTGGCTGCCGACGTCAGTTTCTCCGCAATTTTTTGGTGACATATATGCTGGAACAAGTCCGGTTGTGTAATATTTTGTTTATATATCTTTATCGGCGATTTCTGACTGCATAAAGTCTTGCTTTATACCGTCAAAGTCTTGGAGATCCGTAAACGCCGACCAATCAGAGCAGACTGGGCCTTTTCGGGAGGGGGTCTTAAAGAGACAGGCGCTCCAACAGAGCGGTTCATTCAGAGGGTGAATACAGGTACAGCAACTATGGGCAATATGAGAAGAATCAAGACTTTTTTAAACATTAAAGCATGTAAACAGGTTATAGTACAGAGATGCCCAAATTCTTTCTTATGAAGGGCCAAAATGTATCTGGGTGGCCGGCCACGGGCCAAAACTAAATGTTAAATAATACCGTAATTCTTGTAGTTCTACGTAGATAAAACTTACGTATGTTATTTAATAGGAAAGTTTAACAGCACTCTGCTTAACATTTACACACTCAGATTAAGTTCCATTTAGGCTGCACAAAAAGGATGTTTTTTGTAGTGGCTAGGGTTAGGATTTTACAAAGCTTTTCAAAATAAGAGCATAAGCAAGTCAAAGGCCATGCAGGGCCGAAACAAAGTGAGCACTGGCCAAACTTGGCCCACCAACCACCCATTGGGCTGCCTAGTTCTAGTAGAAACACAGACTACACGTATGAACCTGGAAACGGTATATACTGTCATAGGTCTCCTTTAATACTCTCCCAGCATATTACAACGCTGTGGGGGTGTGTGTTTGTGTGTGTGTGTGTGTGTGTGTGTGTGTGTGTGTGTGTGTGTGTGTGTGTGTGTCTGTCTGTCTGTCTGTCTGTCTGTCTGTCTGTCTGTCTGTCTGTCTGTGTGTGGTGTGTGTCTCTCTGTCTGTGTGTGTGTGTGTGTGTGTGTGTGTATCTGTCTGTGTGTCTGTCTCTGTGTGTTTCTGTCTTTCTGTCTGTCTGTCTGTGTGTGTGTGTGTGTGTGTTTGTCTTTCTGTCTGTCTATCTGTCTGTCTGTCTGTCTGTCTGTGTCTGTCTGTCTGTGAGTGTGTGTGTGTGTGTGTGTGTGTGTGTGTGTGTGTGTGTGTGTGTGTGTGTGTGTGTGTGTGTGTGTGTGTGTGTGTGTGTCTGTGTTTCCAGGTCAACCAGGAGAAAAGGGTGAGAAAGGATCTCAAGGTGTTGGAGTCCAGGGCCCCAGAGGACCTCCAGGACCCCCCGGTACGTTAAACCGCACTGAGCCGTACACACTTCACCAGAGGTTTTAAATCAGAATCTCCTGATCGTTTCTAACAAATTCCTCCTCCCCTTCCCAGGAGCCCAAGGCCAGGGCAGACCTGGCAGCCAGGGTCCCTCAGGGCGGCCTGGAAATCCCGGGACCCCTGGTCGTCCCGGGGTCCCTGGACCCGTCGGCTCCACTGGGCCTCCTGGCTACTGCGACCAGAACTCCTGTGTGGGCTACAATGTTGGAGGTAGGTAGGGTCCAGTCATCTAAGTGACTAATGTGAACAAAAGTCTTAGACGTTGGTCCAGTATTGAGGCAGACCGCTGTAACCGTCAGCCGTGAACCGGGCTGCAATGCAACCCTACGGGACAAACGTGCATCGTCAGTTTGCGTCCACTAACAGTGCCGTCAGACTCAGATTATTATTCTAAGTTTCTGACAACATTATGGAAAGGATCCCGACAGAGATAGACCTTTCTGTTAAAAATTAAGATGCTTTTGTTTACCCTGAAACAGCCCCGAAATCACCATGACCAAACTCCACCAGACTCCATGTAAATAATCACTACTTTTAGCGTGTATATAGGCAGCATATTTTTACATTTGAATGGGTGAATTAAGGGTCTATTTCAACCAAACCAGACTGGTGATTGTTGGAAGGGTGAAGAGACAAACCAAGACCACTTTTGAATTTCTTTTTTTTGTTTCTTTCGACTTTTAGTGAAGTGTGTTTTACACTGATAAAATTACTGTTTTATTACATGGAGTCTGGTGGAGTTTGGTGATGGTGATTTCAGGGCTGTTTAATGTTAAACAAAAAGGATCTTACTCTTTAACTAAAAGGTCTATCTCTGTAGGGATCCTTTCATAATGTTGTCAGACACTAACAATAATAATCTGAGCCTGTCAGCGGCAACAACAGAACTTTTATAGACGAAAATTGAAGATGCACATTTACCAATTAACGTTACATTAGAGCTTGTTTCGCTGTTGCCGACTGCAGCGGTCTCACTTAATACTGGATCAATTTTAAAAAGTGTTGCCTCCATCAGTCACTTAGACACAAAAACATGGGAAAATAATCCAAAAAATCCAGGTTGAAAACAAACAGAAGATACACTCAAAGATTAAACTTACAACTAGTGTGATAAGTGAAAATTATTTAATATAAGTTCTGTCCTTCTTAGTAATGTGTCATTGAAATAGGTGAAGTTATAATAGTTAATATTTAAGTTTTAACACTGCTGTGTAATTACAGTAACAGTGTCGAGGTTAGAGGACACAACCTAGGTCAGTGTTTCTCAAATGGGGGTACGTGTCCCCCTAGGGGTACTCTGGAGGACTGCAGGGGGTCCGTGTCCCCCTAGGGGTACTTTGGAGGACTGCAGGGGGTACGTGTATTAGGGGACCACTAAGGCCTATATAAAAGAGACTTCAGATACAGTATTAGGGGACCACTAAGGCCTATATAAAGCATCCAAAAAGCAGCATATCATGGGACCTTTAAAACGTTTGGGTCTCCTTTTTCCATCATCATATAAACATTTTCCAGGTCCAAGGCTGTTTAGTAACTCTACCGCTGACAGCGCTGTATTCTTCCTCTTTATAAAGACTTTTTTTCTACCAAAAATTATTGGCGCTGGTTAGGGGTTACATGGCTTAAAAGACTGTTCAAAGGGGGGAACATTATTGAAAAAAGCTTGAGAACCACTGACCTAGATCATAAAGATACCCGTAAGAGCAGAAATAATAAGTAGATCATACATTACTATATTTAATAATGACACCATGTATCTTTTTTAAACCCATCAGCTTGTTTAAACGTGCAGACATTGTAAACTGTATGACTGAGCATGAAAAGCTTTTCAGTGCTGAGAATGTATTTTGGATTGAAGGTCGGCATGTGAAACGTTTAATTCAGTCGGCTCCTTTTCACGTTGAAAAGCTGCCAGCGAGTTAAACGGTCGGCATGTCACTGGAGTCATCCGTCCCACACTCCGTCTATTTGAAGGTGAATCTGGAAACACCTTGAAATTGCACTGCTCGTGTGCTCAGGTTGCATGTCTGAAATGCACGAGGAATTCAAATCCAAAGATGTACATTATGATTTATATATTTCAACTGTCATTTGAGGTTTTTTTTTGTTTTCTTTCCTCCTCGAAGTTGCCTAAAGTGTCACTTCACCCAAATTATATTACTATATTAATTATATTATAAGATAAAGATGTGAACATTTATCAAAACAAAATCAGAAACCTGAAAGATGACTTTCAAACTAAATCTGAACAATCTACATCTTGCTTTAAAGGACAAATCCGGCACAAATTGGTTAATACCACGTGTACCGAGTCGACCGTTCTCTGGGATATGTTGTCATGCTAATTGAATGTGACCAGTTTTAGCGCAAACCGCTAATTAGCTTATAACGCTAGTCGTCGGGGCCACGGGTAAAGTAAAAAGAAATCGCTATTTCTACACCACTAACAAGGCTCAACATAGCACCACACTTCCACGGTAGCATAACGAGGCTCCCTACATGTGAACTTTGTAAGAGTACAGACAGATTATTAAAAAGATAGATTATAAAGAGAGTAGCGTTCACGTATACAGGCAGGCGCCATCTTGTTAAAACAGTCGCGATCAGTCGAACGCCGTGCAACGTGAACTGAACTGTCATTTGAACTCTCCCATGGTCCCTGGTTTCCCAGTGGGTCGATAGGAATTACGTTTGTGAAATGTAATTACATGGAAATGCATGAATTATATCTGTTCATTAAAATATATGGGTGACTAACTACAAGGGTTAGGGTTCGACTGCATGAAAACAGATCCCACACATAGAACGGTCGACTCGGTACACGCGTTATTAACCCCTAGGTTCATTTTGCGCACGATTTGTCCTTTAAGTGAACATTTTTTTATTATGAATTGGTTGAACCGGCCCTTTAAGCTTGAAACTACACACATCTGGAAACAATACTTACATGGTGACCAAATCACCGACTGACTCCTGCATGTTAACATTTGATTTTGTATTATCGGGGTGAATTCACGAAAAGATTGGGACACTTTTGCGGCTCCTAAACCTGCACAAATAAGACAAAAAGAAACCATGTGATTCTCACAGCACCCCGAAAAGATGAATGCACCTCGAACATCGTCTTAATGGTTGATTCTGTTGACTGGAAAGATGCTGCATGGAGGGTTTCCTTATTCACATATCACCATCAAATACGCCAGGACTCGGCACAAGTGCAACCAAATTACTTTGCAGAAATTCACATGAATGTTTCTGCTGGCAGCTTTTGTATCTGCTACGTGTTAATTTGCTCTCCAGCGTCAAAAAAGAGGGAGACTTTCTCACTCTTTCACGGGAGAAGACACACGGGAAATTATATTTTTGCAGCTTCACAGTTAACACCACAGAGCTGTCATCACATACACAAGTCAGCAAACATGCCTTTTTAAACATATGGTTGGTATAACTAATCCTGACAGTCAAAGAGAACCCAACATGAGTCGTCTTTACCCGTTAAATGCATGAGTGCATGTTGTAATCATTCCTCTTTCTTTGTCTTTGTGTCTCTTCGTCGGCCCATCTGTCTGTCTGTCATCGCCTCCTTTTTACAACTCTTCCTCTTCAGAACAGTATCTCAGTGACAGCTGAGCCACTTTCACAAACTCTGAAACAAAAATAGGGATTGGGAGCTTTAACTGCTGCAAAGGCTAACACATACTGCAGGGAATGGAAGTGGTGTCACTTAGGACTGTACCGAATACTTTGAATCCTTCATAACATTGACATTCGATATTAAAATACGGAGCCCCTAAAGGGACATGGGGAACAGTTTTCTTGTGCGCAAAAGTATCTTGTCACAAGAAACCAATCTAAAGCGTGAATTACGCTTCTGCGTTAAATCTACACCGTGGCTACGTACGTAGCTACGTGAAGGTACCGACCCTACGCCGTAGCCTGACGTGCACCTCTCGAAAAATGTAACTACACGGCGAGGTGACGCACGTCGCTCGGCCGTGGCTTGGTAGTGTTGCGTTCCCCCTCCACCCCCCCGACTCATTCCCTGGTTCTCCTTCTCCATCAACAACATGAAATCAAGGAGAGGGACACACACACACATGCCGGCTCGACGCCAACGCACAAGTATAAGCTTGTAGGCTACGGCGAATGCTTTGCGTGGAGCCTCCGCAGAACCATACATCACGCTTAAGGCTAGCAACATGATGCTAACGAAGTAATGTGGCCAAAGTTAATATTGCACATTCACAGCATGACATCGTTGCCCCATCATCTTTACATTTGTTAATGACACTATCAGGTAAATAATTGGTATTCAGATTGGTTTCTCGTGAGCACAAGAGAGAAAAAAGATCACCCATGTCCCTTTAAAGGCTCGGCATAAATCAACATTTGAATGCTGCACAGCTTCTTTCTTTTTTTGCATGTCTCTTTATTCTGTTTAAACCCGGGTCATAGTAAACCTAAATGAAAATAAGTACTTTTAGATCAGATGTATCTGATCTGCCTGATATTGCCTGAACAGAGCTGAGCCCAGACGTTGTACTGTGTTAAACTCGCACTGAAACAATCGTCCTCTTCTGACTTTTTCTTCTAGATTACGATCATCCTCTTCATTAAAACTACCGGCTTCACTTTTTTTTAATATAAACTCCTATAACACACCAAAAAAAAACCTCTTTCAAGGTCCTAAAAGCTCAATCTACACAACTTATGAAAATACATTTTGCACGTTGTTTTAACAGACTTTTAACTTGAAAAAATACCACTTGAAGACTTTAATTGAGACGATTTGAATGTGAATTAATAGATAACTAATCCAATAATTGCCTGGTGGAACTTAAGAGACATTAAACTCACTTTAACGTATAATTTGTAGTTGTTGATCCCCCCACCCTCTAACTCTGCTTTCAGTCCTTAACCTCGGTAATCGTTGTCAATCTGTTTGTCTTGCTCCTTCCTTCTCATCCCGCCCCCTCTTCCTGTCCCACTAACCCAATCAAACCCCAACAAACCCAATCCAAAACGCTGCTTCCTGTGGTGGCGGGGGTTCGGCCATCTTTGTTTTGGGCTCTCGCTAACTTTCTGCTGGCTGGCTCGCCACGTGGTTCGTGGGCGACGCAGAGGGTGAAGAAGATGTCACTGACCGCGGCGCTATCCCCGCAGTCCACCTGCCTCCCAACGTCTTCGAGAACTACGGCGAGGTTGAGGAGGACGATCCCTACCGCTACTACGAGCCCAGTTACCCGGCCCCGCAGCCCGTGGCTCCCGACGACCCGGCGCTCGCCCTGGACGACATCGAGCTGAGTTCCCCCGGCGTCCACCGCAGCTCCCGGAGCCTGAACGCCGAGGAGGAGAGAGTCGCGCCAAAGAGGAGACTAAAGAGGGAAGCGAAGGCGCTGCCCGGACTAATTAAATGAGAGGAGGCGATCGGAGGACGGAGGGCCGCTCGCTGTTGTGATTGGGCGGTTTGGAGCTGTTACGGACTAATCAACAAGTGCCTGATGTAGAGGATTTCTTATGGACATAGTAGAGGGGACGGGGTGGGGGTTTCAGGTTGGGACTATTTTAACTCATCTATGCTATCGAATTCAAGAAAACAGGTTTGATTTGCTTTTGTTTTTTTCTCAAAATGAATTCAGCTTATCTGGCTTTTATATTTCACGGCCCCGCGGCGTCTCTATGTTTAAAGGTTAAATGTTTCTGTGATCAAAGTCTAGTTTCTCAAACGTTATGTTCCCACTTGGCGTCTTTTTAGAAGCTGCCAGCGTCTGTTGTTACATTATAATCCTACGGAGTAGACAGTGTTTTCAAAAAAAGTTGTGAGCACTTTTTTTAAACGCCACCGCCAATTTCTGTATTTTCTGCAGCTCACAGAGTCTGTTTGAAGTTGTGTCAGGTGCTTTTGTTGACCAATGACAAACGGAGTAGAGAGACCTGTCGGTTCCATAACAACAGGAAAAAACGGAGAAGGTGCCGACAGACTTGTGCTAGCACGGCGAGTTATATGATATGAATCGTTCTGTTTTATCTAACGTTAGCACCTCTCTCTGTTCATTCTCTAGCTCAGTGGTTCCCAACCTGGGGTCCGGGGACCCCTCAGGGGGCGGCAAAGATCACGGGGTGCGCAAGTCTTTATCTGCTTGGAGGTAAAAAAAAAATATTTGCACATGTTAAACAAATTATGATAATACACTAGAATATATAATATATACGAAAGTCTGTATAAAAACTATATATTTTTGTTCTCGCTTAAAATTGTAGGCAGGCTACTTAGTAGACCAAACCTCCGGGACCTCTTAACCTGGGACCCTAAACCTCCGGGACCTCTTAACCTGGGACCCTAAACCTCTGGGACCTCTTAACCTGGGACCCTCGCTGTCATCTGGTCAGCAGCTAGTTGTTAGCTGCTAGCTGTTAGCTGCTAGCTGCTAGCATCCTCGTCTTTCCTGCCGCCACAGCATCACTATTTTATGAATGAAACATAGCGGAGAAACGTAAAAGTTCTGATAACTCCTCTGTATCAAAAAAGAAAGTAAGGCTCTATCTCAAGAGTTACCTCCACTTCGGTTTCGGAGGGGGGGGGTGCTCAGCTTTTCTTAGACATAAGTAGGGGGGGCGCCAAGGAAAAAAGGTTGGGAACCACTGATCTAGCCCACTCGACTCGCTTTGTTTTATCGCTCCACGTAGCGCTAGAGGATACTGTAGCAGTTGCTGTTATCATAGCAACAAAAGACGCTCTGCTTCTTGAAACCAAAACGCTGCCAGCTTCTTCTTTTTGTAACTACAAAAGCGCCCTAGTTGTCAAAAAAAAAAAGACGCCAAGTGGGATCATGACCTTAGCCGCCCGCTCCTGTTTTCAGGTTTGAGTTCGGCTGTTTGTTCTTTACCTGGCTGGTTACAGTAAGTGCCTGGAAGACATTTCAAAAAGCAGAAACACTTGCAGCAAAGCATTTACACACAGAGACACTTGCAGATTACAGCAAAACGAACAAGCATCTCTTTATGTTTTTATAGCTTCACTTTAACGGGTCATTTCAACCTTCATTTTTAGGGCTATAGAAGTCTCAGCTAACATCTCACTGTACATAAATATATGAAAAAATGTTCAAAGTTTTGATTTTATACATCAATTAAAAATGGAAAATGTAATCTGTGAGCTTTGCCTTGAGCTGTGTTTGTACAACAGCAGCGTTACATTGGCTGCAGATAAACACGACTTCATAAGATGAACACAAACTCGCTGTGTGATTACCCCTGTGGACGGGTTTACAGAGCGTTCAGTTACAAAGTGACAAGACTTTATTTGGGCAGATGTTTCGGCTACAACTTTATTAATTTACAAAACGTGACAACACTAGAGGATAGATACCCGACCCGAGCCCGCCGGGCAGAGTTCGTACAGATGTTTAGAAGTGATGTTCGGGTCGGGCTCGGTCACATCAGCGCGATAAGTCATTGGTCATTTAAAACAGCTTATTATGTAGGTGTGCGCCTGTGTTAACGTGCGCTTGTTGCCCCGTGTGCGCTGATGCCTCATCTGTTGACATTTCTGAATGCCTTCCTACAGCTGCTTAATGAAAGCTTTCCACACAAACAAACGTACATGTGTCATTAGTATGAGAAAAAAAATGAGATTTTAACTGTGTCAGGCTCAGGTCGGGCTCGGACAAAAATATCTTAATGCCTGTTGGACGCGGGCCGGGCTCGGACAACACCACAATCCCAAAGTTATCGTCCATCGTATAATTGGCTGGTACCTCCAGTTTTTAAAATAGTTTTTTTTGTATTTGTCTGGGATGATAAAGAAATTATAACTTTAAACTAATTTGTAGAAATGCTCTGTACCAGATGTAGCTCTCTCCACATCTGCACTCCGTCAGTAAACACTAACGCTACACAGTACAATAAATACTAATCTGATATACGTTTACAACTCAACATACGATAAGTTATCGTCTCCCGATTTGTTTACTCAGCCAGCGACAGTAAAGCACAATAGAAAGATTGTTTTCTTCTCCAGCTGTGTTGTAGTCGAGACCAACTTGACCGAGACCGAGCCATCATCAAGCCCAGAGTGTATCGAGACCGAGACTAAGACCAGGACACTGCACGCCACCATAGACACTCCTCAAATTGATCTCAAAGATCCCAGCTGTTTGAGTCAGCATTACGTTGCAGAACTTGCACACTGCTGTGTGTTTTCTTTTAGATGGTTTTGCTAAATAAACTGATTTTGGGTTTAGGTAGCCACGTTTTATTAAAGAAGATTTGGCCGACATCTCCCGGACAGCCACAGCTTTTTCTCCTGCCTCACTTTTCATTAAGGATGCACCCAATCCAGATTTTTGGGATTTGGCTGAATACTAAATCCACTGGTTGAGATTCTCCTCCCATCCTCAGTCCTCCTGCCATCCTCAGTCCTCCCATCCTCAGTCCTCCTCCCATCCTCAGTCCTCCTCCCATCCTCAGTCCTCCCATCCTCAGTCCTCCTCCCATCCTCAGTCCTCCCATCCCCAGTCCTCCTCCCATCCTCAGTCCTCCTCCCATCCTCAGTCCATGAACTCAGTCAACACATTAATGAAGTCAGCAGTGACTGTCCTTCCTTTGCCGTACCTGAAGTTGCTGCATTCTGGCTGCTGTCCGTAGATTCCTTCACTACAACTCGTATTCTTCCAGATGTTTGATACCAGATGTTGTAACAGCGGTGATGTTGTGTATTGTTTAGGGTCCTTGCCACCACGAGACTAATCAGCATTGAACAAATTGAACATGTAGCTGGACTTGAACGGCCTTCTTTTGACTGAAAGTGCTGCCAAACTACACTTTTTCTGCTCACGAGTTCAATTTCCACTTTCTCACAGCCTACTGCATTGAACGCTCCACCTACGTAAACACCTTCCCATAATCAACGGCGCCGTCATTACGGCGACCAGCGTAGCGCGCCTAGTGCAAGCGTAGGATTTGGTGGAAAAAAAATTCGAAGGAACCGCGTCAAAAAGCCCAATATTCAGCCGAATCTGAATCCTGGATTCGGTGCATCCCTACTTTTCATTCCCTTTCTTGGGAATGTGTGTTAAGGAAGCAGGGAGAGGGGGTTAACAGTAACACAGTTGAACATAGAAATGAGTTGTGTTGTTATTGGTTGCATTTGAAGCAGGAAGTTATACATCCAATCAGAGGATTGATATCAACAACTTAAATCCGACAATGGACAGGCAGTTTAGTGATCTCCATGCAGCTGTGGTCTTGAAATAAAATCCAGAGTCCTCTTCATCCGAGACCGAGACAAGACAGAGTAAAAAAAAGGCAGTCGATTCCGAGACAGAGATCTTAAAAAAGAGGAGACCAAGACCGATCTTGAGTACTACAACACTGCTCTACGTAAACACACTAAAACACCCAAAGGAAGTGAAGTGATTTCCCCTGGCCTGCAGTAACTGCTGAAACATTTCACCCCGACAGAGTCTAAACCTGCGTCTGAAGAATAGACTGTTAGTATTAATGGACAAAGCATCCGGTTCGGCGAAGTGCTGCAAATGCAGAATTGCCTTAAACCTGCTTTCTATCTGAATTCCTGCAGGGAGAGACTCCTTAAACCTGCTTTCTATCTGAATTCCTGCAAGGAGAGACTCCTTAAAGCTGCTTTCTATCTGAATTCCTGCAGGGGGAGACTCCTTAAAGCTGCTTTCTATCTGAATTCCTGCAGGGGGAGACTCCTTAAACCTGCTTTCTATCCGAATTCCTGCAGGGAGAGACTCCTTAAAGCTGCTTTCTATCTGAATTCTAGCAGGGGGAGACTCCTTAAAGCTGCTTTCTATCTGAATTCCTGCAGGGGGAGACTCCTTAAACCTGCTTTCTATCTGAATTCCAGCAGGGGGAGACTCCTTAAACCTGCTTTCTATCTGAATTCCAGCAGGGGGAGACTCCTTAGACCTGCTTTCTATCTGAATTCCAGCAGGGGGAGACTCCTTAATGCTGCTTTCTATCTGAATTCCTGCAGGGGGAGACTCCTTAAAGCTGCTTTCTATCTGAATTCCTGCAGGGGGCGACTCCTTAAAGCTGCTTTCTATCTGAATTCCTGCAGGGGGCGACTCCTTAAAGCTGCTTTCTATCTGAATTCCAGCAGGGGGAGACTCCTTAAAGCTGCTTTCTATCTGAATTCCAGCAGGGGGAGACTCCTTAATGCTGCTTTTTATCTGAATTCCTGCAGGGGAGACTCCTTAATGCTGCTTTCTATCTGAATTCCTGCAGGGGGAGACTCCTTAATGCTGCTTTATACCTGAATTCCAGCAGGGGGAGACTCCTTAAAGCTGCTTTCTATCTGAATTCCTGCAGGGGGAGACTCCTTAAAGCTGCTTTCTATCTGAATTCCTGCAGGGGGCAACTCCTTAAAGCTGCTTTCTATCTGAATTCCTGCAGGGGGAGACTCCTTAGACCTGCTTTCTATCTGAATTCCAGCAGGGGGAGACTCCTTAGACCTGCTTTCTATCTGAATTCCAGCAGGGGGAGACTCCTTAATGCTGCTTTCTATCTGAATTCCTGCAGGGGGAGACTCCTTAAAGCTGCTTTCTATCTGAATTCCTGCAGGGGGCGACTCCTTAAAGCTGCTTTCTATCTGAATTCCTGCAGGGGGCGACTCCTTAAAGCTGCTTTCTATCTGAATTCCTGCAGGGGGCGACTCCTTAAAGCTGCTTTCTATCTGAATTCCAGCAGGGGGAGACTCCTTAATGCTGCTTTTTATCTGAATTCCTGCAGGGGAGACTCCTTAAACCTGCTTTCTATCTGAATTCCTGCAGGGGGAGACTCCTTAATGCTGCTTTATACCTGAATTCCAGCAGGGGGAGACTCCTTAAAGCTGCTTTCTATCTGAATTCCTGCAGGGGGAGACTCCTTAAAGCTGCTTTCTATCTGAATTCCTGCAGGGGGCGACTCCTTAAAGCTGCTTTCTATCTGAATTCCTGCAGGGGGAGACTCCTTAGACCTGCTTTCTATCTGAATTCCAGCAGGGGGAGACTCCTTAATGCTGCTTTCTATCTGAATTCCTGCAGGGGGAGACTCCTTAAAGCTGCTTTCTATCTGAATTCCTGCAGGGGGAGACTCCTTAAAGCTGCTTTCTATCTGAATTCCTGCAGGGGGCGACTCCTTAAAGCTGCTTTCTATCTGAATTCCTGCAGGGGGAGACTCCTTAAACCTGCTTTCTATCTGAATTCCAGCAGGGGGAGACTCCTTAAACCTGCTTTCTATCTGAATTCCAGCAGGGGGAGACTCCTTAGACCTGCTTTCTATCTGAATTCCTGCAGGGGGAGACTCCTTAATGCTGCTTTTTATCTGAATTCCTGCAGGGGGAGACTCCTTAAACCTGCTTTCTATCTGAATTCCTGCAGGGGGAGACTCCTTAATGCTGCTTTATACCTGAATTCCAGCAGGGGGAGACTCCTTAAACCTGCTTTCTATCTGAATTCCAGCAGGGGGCGACACATGCAGTTGCAAAAGGATGTCGGTTTCTGTAGAAGTCTGTGAGAAAGTGACCCACTTCTCACTTGATTTATCACCTCCGTAAACATTTTCATAATAAGTTTATGGTCTCAATCACTAGTTTAAAGTCTTCTGCAACACAGACTGTTCACTTTTTGAATTATGGTCTTGTCGATTTTAAAATCGGCGATAAAGCAGGGGCGTGGCTATGATGTGATTGACAGTTTGCGGCCTGTCTTATACGTAATATAACTATTGGACAAAGATATATTTAAAACCTAGCGAAGCCAAATCTTGCCTCGAATTACGTAGGCTAGCTTTCAGCAGCAGCTGCACCTAGACTGCCAGTGAAAGTGTGTAACGTAACGTAGAGGGCAAGCAGCGTTGCCAACTCTCAGCTAACATCAGTCAGATACCGCCCAACAGTCTATGTCTCTTCCCTCTCTCCTCCCTCTCTCCTCCCTCTCTCCTCCCTCTCGTCTAAAATCATCACATCCGCAACCACGATGGCTGCGTCCGTAAAGGACAAACTCGACGACTCATAGCAGATCTCCACAAACTAATGCTCTGTCCATTAATATTTACAGTCAATGGTCTGAAGTCTGGATTTTAACGTGTTTCTTTAACCTCCATCTGTTTGTTTTAAAGGCTCCTAAACTCTGCAGACAGGTGCTTTCCACCTTCACGAATAAACAAACAAACAAATGTTTATTTATGTAAAGTTTTGCATGTTTTTGTTTTCCATTTATCATGTGATGTATCATATTTTTAACCTCCGTAGACCCATTTTACTGTTACTTATAAAGAGTCATATGCAGTTATTGTGACAGTATTAAGCTATGTATTTGAGAAGGTTGATGAAAAGAAATAAGTTGTAAAAAAAATGAGAAGACGACCGCTGATGTAAGACAGAGTTGTTATATTTCTAAGTAAATGTATTTTGGTTTCTGGATCTTGTTGTAAGCGGCAGAAGCTGTCGGTCATGTTGTCGAAGAAAAGACAATTAAACAAGAGATTAGTATTGAAAATGATTTTTATTTTTAAGACTGATAATCTGTTTTTTTCCTTCTTTTTTGGTTTTGTTTTTGGATTGATCTGCCTCCATTTGTACGGTGATTTAAGTTGAAGTGGGTGTCATATATGTTCTGAAACAAAGGGATAGTTCAGATGTTTAGTTGTGTGGTTGTATGACAGGGGTGTCAAACTCATTTTAGTTCATGGGTCACATCCCCCTCATTTGGTTTCAAGTGGGCCAGACCAGTAGCCACATCAAGATGTTGGGTCTGGGAACTCCCCATAGGCTACCAGACCAGTCAACCACTCCAGAATGAGTTTCTTGTCAGCTTGATGTTTGGCAAACGCAAGTTGCTTCTGCTACGACAGCGTTCTAAGGCCGTCGTAGGAAAAACAACATAAAAAAGTGACATAGACGTTGAAAAAACGGACAAAAATTGACAAAAATACTGAATAAAGTTGGAAAGCAATGAGAAACACGTCGGAAAAAAGGGACAAACATCGGGAAAAACTTCAAAAACATTGAGAAAAGTGACAAAAACTTCAAAAATACTGACAAAGTGACAACAAGGTCGCAAAAAATGAAAAAAAAAGTGTCAAAGAAAAAACGTAAAAAAAAGTGACAAAAATAAACATTGAAAAAAAACGACAAATTGACAAAAATACTGACAAAAAGTTAGAAAAGCATTGAAAAAAAATCAAAAAAAGTTCAAAAGAAATGAAAAGCACGTCGAAATAAAAGGACAAACTTCAAAAGCGTTGAGAAAAGTGTCAAACTTTGAAAATGCTGACAAAAAATGTCAAAAAGTGACAAAAACTTTGAAAATACTGACAAAAAATGTCAAAAAGTGACAAAAACTTTAAAAATACTGACAAAAAGTGACAAAAACTTTGAAAATACTGACAAAAAATGTCAAAAAGTGACAAAAACTTTGAAAAAAAGTTAGAAACACGTCAAAAAAAGGGTCAAACAGTGGTGTAGTCTAATGTATTGTAGTGGGTATACTGTACTGTACTGTATATGTATTGCCAGAAGGGGACTTTGGGAGGGGTGGGGTCTGGGTGGCCTCCCCCAAAGGAAATTTTGAGCGTCAAAGACTTAATTACCTGCATTTTGATACATTTTTATGCACCAATTCACAGCTGAAATACCTTCATTTAGCCTATGCAAAGAAAAAAAAACGCATGGCAATTTGAAATATATCAAAAATATAATGGAAACTATATATTTGCATTGCATTTGGCATTTTTAAGTGGGTACCTGGAAATCCTGGAGCTTTCTTAGTGCGTATACCTGCTTATCACGAAGACTACACCACTGGGACAAACCTAAAAATAATGCTACGGACCCGGGAGAGAGGGGTAATATTCTGAGGAACAAACTCAACATTTCTAAGATTAAAGTCGTGAATTGACGGAAAAAAAACTCAGATATTCTCTGAGATTAAAGTGGTTAATTTGGAATTGGAATTTAATTACTTCTCTGCAATTTTTAACACTTTGCTAAGTCATCCAGTTGTGCCTGATTGAACCCTTTGGCGTGCCCGCTCTGGCCCATGGGCCGTATGTTTGACACGTCACTTCATAACGTCACTTATCAACGTCACTTCACAATGTCACTTCATAACGTTCACTTCACAATGTCACTTCACAACGTCACTTCACAACGTTACTTCACAACGTCACTTCTTAACGTCACTTCACAACGTCACTTCACAACGTCACTTCACAACGTCACTTCACAACGTCACTTCATAACGTCACTTCATAACGTCACTTCATAACGTGAAGTGGCGTGCCCGCTCTGGCCCATGGGCCGTATGTTTGACACCCCTGTTGTATGAACTACTTCTCCATAGTCAGTGTTATCCAGTCCTTCCAGAAAAATGCGGAGTTTTTTTGTGATTATTGCGTGCAAAGATCCTTGTTTATGCGGAACGTTTTCTTAAAGAATGCGATGGAATATTCGGGATATTTATGCACTTTTATGCGATGAAATTGTGGGAACTTTCAAAAATTCATCATGGCGGGAACTTCATCATAGCTTCATAGCGGGGTGTGCAGCTTTTCGATGACGTTCACGTCGCGTAATTACGTCACTTCATAACGTCACTTCACGACGTCACTTCATAACGTCACTTCACAACGTTCACTTCACAACGTCACTTCACAACGTCACTTCACAATGTTCACTTCACAACGTCACTTCACAACGTCACTTCACAACGTCACTTCACAACGTCACTTCTTAACGTCACTTCACAACGTCACTTCACAACGTTCACTTCATAACGTCACTTCACAACGTCACTTCACAATGTTCACTTCACAACGTCACTTCACAACGTCACTTCACAACGTCACTTCATAACGTCACTTCTTAACGTCACTTCACAACGTCACTTCACAACGTTCACTTCATAACGTCACTTCACAACGTCACTTCATAACGTCACTTCATAACGTCACTTCTTAACGTCACTTCATAACGTCACTTCTTAACGTCACTTCATAACGTCACTTCACAATGTCACTTCATAACGTTCACTTCATAACGTCACTTCATAACGTTCACTTCATAACGTCACTTCTTAACGTCACTTCATAACGTCACTTCATAACGTCACTTCATAACGTCACTTCTTAACGTCACTTCATAACGTCACTTCATCACGTCACTTCATAACGTCACTTCATAACGTCACTTCATAACGTCACTTCTTAACGTCACTTCATAACGTCACTTCTTAACGTCACTTCATAACGTCACTTCACAATGTCACTTCATAACGTTCACTTCATAACGTCACTTCTTAACGTCACTTCATAACGTCACTTCATAACGTCACTTCATAACGTCACTTCTTAACGTCACTTCATAACGTCACTTCATAACGTCACTTCATAACGTCACTTCTTAACGTCACTTCATAACGTCACTTCATAACGTCACTTCATAACGTCACTTCATCACGTCACTTCATAACGTCACTTCATAACGTTCACTTCATAACGTCACTTCTTAACGTCACTTCATAACGTCACTTCATAACGTCACTTCTTAACGTCACTTCATAACGTTCACTTCACCACGTCACTTCACAACGTCACTTCACCACGTCACTTCATAACGTCACTTCACAACGTCACTTCACAACGTCACTTCACAACGTCCCTTCACAACGTCCCTTCACAACGTCACTTCACAACGTCACTTCACAACGTCACTTCATAACGTCACTTCATAACGTTCACTTCATAACGTCACTTCTTAACGTCACTTCATAACGTCACTTCACAACGTCACTTCACAACATTCCCATGGCTGCTCTTGTGTGAAGTAAACATAATTTTTCAAATTTCTGCTGAGATATCTGACTTTTTTGCAACGAAAATGCGGGGATTATGAAATCATGCAAGCCCCGCATATTTTGCGCGGAAATCAGCAATTTATGCAGCGAAAGTGCGGCGTATTTGAACAAATGCGGCTCCCGCATAAATATGCAGACTTTGGCTGATTATGCATTGAATTATGCAATCGCATAATCACGTTTTTCTGGAGGGACTGGTTATCTACAGTAGATGGCGGTCGGCTCGCCCCCCAGTTTTGGAGAAGCAGGCAGGAGTACCGACACGGAAGCTAAGCTAATGTCCTGCTGTGGACGGAGGCTGCAGCTCAACACATTTTAGACACCTAAAAAAAACATCTATCAGTTTAAGTGGACGCTATATTTAGCTTTACCTTTCTGTCAGACAGCCCTTTACGACGGGGAACTGAAGCCTTTATCTCCGCTCTCTTCAACGCCACCAGACTCCTTTGACAAAAACTGTGATTTTACCTCGCAGGACATGGGAGTTGCTGCTCTACCGCGGCCTCCGTCGGTTAGTTTGTTTGTGTTGTCAAACTGATCTCATGAAGTGACGGATGTACGACACGCCAATTTGTACGCCATTACTGGCGTGTTATCAAGACACATACTCGCTTTTTAGCGTGTTGATCCACGCCGTTTGGCCTCCATTGACTTACATTACCTTGCGATTGCGCGTGAATTTACGCCATAGCGAGTAGTATGAAAGGGAGGTTGGTCGGGGGGGTGGATGGGTCAAACAACACAGGGCTTTCACCCAGGAGACCGGGGATCGAGTCCTGCGTGTCACGTTTCCTAAACTCAACCACCGCTTTCTTCTCGCGATAACACGCCAAGTGGCGTGTACGTTTACGTTCGCTGTATACAGCGTAGACATACACGCGGATAGCTCAAAATGCATACAGATAACACGCCAAGTGGCATGTATGTTTACGTCTGCTGTATACAGCATAGACATACACGCGGATAGCTCAAAATGCATGCAGATAACACGCCACTTGGCCTAAGAAAGTGGGCGTGTATGTTTACGTGAAGTCATGTCACGTAATAACAAATAACAAAACCTAACTAGATGAAGAGAAAAGAGATCTAAAGAAAATTAGAAGATCTAATCTATCCAGGGTTAAAAAAAAATAGCACCATCTAGCAGCCATATGCTGAAAAGATATGCAAGAGGCTGGTAGATTTGCTTCACTCACCATCCCAAAAAAAAACAACGGTAATCTAATCCGTGGCTGGTACAATTTAATCATTCACTAGCCGTTTGACTGGTGGACGAAACAGTTAATTTTGTAACCTGAAACTATCCCTTTAAGGTTCTTGAATTGACTGACTACAAAGGTTATCATCACATGGAGTTCAGACCCTTTTTAGGGGGCCTCAAGCCCAGGTTTAATATCCTGTGTGTCTGTCGCCAATGCTATGCACCTGTAAGTTGTAACCATAGACTGTATATAAGAATGGACCAACAGATCCCGTTGCTCTGGACGGAGACCAGTGAAGGCCCTAAGAAGCAGTTTTCCGGTGCTGGCTGAGCGTTACTGAGCAGCATCCAACTGAGCTTGAAGACGTAGATGTGACGTGAGCAACCTGTCTGAAAGTTGGAAGTCTTCTGGTAGCTGTGCCAAGAGAAATCTCAATCATTCCCAATCTAGCAGAGACGGAGAGCGTAGGTATATGTAAGGAGATAACATAGGCACAGGCTAATTACTGATGACTAACATGATAGTTAACATTAGTAATTACACTTAAACAGCTAATGGAAGTCCAAACTGCCTGAGAGCTTCTCCTGTACTATACGATAATTCCTCTACTATGAGACAGTAAGTCTCGTGGTTATGACACAATCGTTAGCCTATTTTTATAAAAACGTCTGCTACGGAGCCATAACGTGAGCTACAAGGTAATGGAGCCTTTTATACATTGTCGTGTTTCTTTAGAAATAAACAACGGACAAATAGAGTCTTTAAACGCTTCAGATGTAAAGTTATTCTCTGTCAAAGTGACGTCAAAATGAATGGCAGTCAATGGGATGCTAACGGGGGGTGATCCCTTTGTAGCATCAAAATGGCGCCATAGGAGCTACGCGGTCCGAGGGGAAGCTTACCCCGGTTGTAACCCCGTCAAGGAAAGGATCAACAGAAATGTAGTGTTGGCCAATCGGAGTTGGTTGTGCCCGACTCCCTCCTTTGGCTGAGTCTCTATCTAATCTGTCAGAGGGAGAGCAGGAGACGGTTGTGAAGTTTAACATCGGTAGTCCCCAGAGAAGAAGTTGGTCATTTCATGGTGCGGATTAGAACCCAAATTGAAACGTAAGCAACTACAATTGCTGAATGTTATAACCTTGTGTCAAATTGGTCGTTATTCTACGTACATTCTCATTAGGGGATGAGCCCCCCTAAAGGTCGGATCCTAGAATCGCTCCTGGTTCAGACTCAGCAATATAACCAATATAACCGAATGACAGTCCTGCAGGCTCAGAGCATGTGGGGGAATAAAACTGGAACATGTCCAATTTGAAGCAGCGTTTTGGTTTGAGGACAAAGTCTCGAAGTCATTGGTGTTTTAAAGGGTTAGTTCAGAATCCCCCAAATCTCAGAATAACACCGGTCGTTACACCGCTACAACACGCACGAAGATGAGAAGGGTATGTATCGACTTGCCTAACTCTGGGGGTCACGGTGAATGAGCTAAATTCCCAATAAGTTGGCGTGTTCCTTTAAAGGTGCAGTAGGTAAGACTTATAAAACTAACTTTCTGTCATATTTGCTGAAGCTGACCCTATGTTCCAGTAGATCTACAGGAAGCAGGAAACCTGGCTCCACCTACAGGTGTAGTGGGACTTACAAAAATCCACCGCTCCCTGTTCAGATGCACCATTCAGGGCCAGGGGGGGTGTCTAAGTGTTCAGATGCACAAATCAGGGCCAGGGGGGGTGTCTAACTGTTCAGATGCACCAATCAGGGCCAGGGGGGGTGTCTAACTGCGTGTCAATCACTGCTCAGGAACATGCATTCATTCTCCCTTGTGGGGGGAGGGGCTTAGGAGACCGTTTTGGGCTTTAGCAGAAAGGGGGGGAGGGAAAGAGAAGTTGTTGATGTTAAACATTTTTGGCTAAGTCCTAGATCTTCACAACCCTAGCTACAGCACCTTTAAGAGACTTTTTTTTTTTAACTTACTGAGGTATTCCCAGGCGAGCAGTTTGTACTTTTTCAGGATATGGCAATGATGAAATCTGACAGATTTGTGTCTAATATTTTAAGTGCTTGTTTGTTTAATGATTCCAGTGGTTATCCAACACGTTCTCACACTCATCTCGTAAAATCTCGGACGCTTGGTCAGGTGCATTTGTCGTTCTTATTGACGCTAAAAGTCTCCTTTAGCGCTATAAGTAAACGCGCTCGGTCGGGACTATCGCCGTCCCTTTAGCGCTATAAGTAAACGCGCTCGGTCGGGACTATTGCCGTCCCTTTAGCGCTATAAGTAAACGCGCTCGGTCGGGACTATTGCCGTCCCTTTAGCGCTATAAGTAAACTCGCTCAGTCGGGACTATCGCCGTCCCTTTTGACGCAGTTATGTTAAGGAAACGGTCGTGGGTGGGCGTACGGTTCTGTGACACGCGGGAGGAAAGAAAAAAGCGACTATAGCAAGCGTGACAAGCGGGACCTGAACTCCGCTCTCCTGGGGGAAAGTCCTGTGTTTGACCCAGCCACCCCCAACCTCCTTACATACTCCTCTCTAACTCCTCTCTAACTGCTGCTCTCCCCGGTGCGTTACACAAACACGCTGAAAGACGCCTTTTTCATCGCATCAGACGCTGACAGCCACCGTCCAAATGTCCTGATTTTACGAGTTCAGAATGAGAACGGGTTGAGTTATCAGACAGTGTGTGAAGTGAGTTATAACTCAAATCGATGGGAATTTCTAATCTCAAACAATGAATAGTGTTACATGTTTGGAACAGACATTGAGAACAGATGAAGGGGTGTGTGAGTGCTGAGTGCTGAATCCACCTTTAAAACCCTCCTAGTTAATCTGCTGTTAGTGTGCCGTGCAGAGAGTACCCGCCTGCCATCATCACGAGAGCTCCGAGTGGTTAAACACGGTGATTACGGCTCTCAAGTTCTGATGAGGTTGATTATAATTAGCTCTACAGTTAAATTACAGCGTGTCTTTGTTTGGATTTGATGAGATTTATTGTAATTACGTTCTGAAACTGAGAACAAATGCAGAGCGGGATCTCTTTTTTATTTATTTTTTTCCCCCGCTCTCCGTGTGGTGACCTTTAACCCTTTTCGCTCTGAGCAGAGCGGTTTGATGGTAGATGCTAGATCAGATCCGCTAGACGTGTCGACGTCACAGGACAGGAAATAGCTTCCTTGCCACCCTTGATGACGCCCTACCTAGCGGTGTGCAGAGAGTAAAGACATCAAAGCGACAAAAATGTAAAAAAAAAAATGTAAAAACAATGTCGAAATAAACGAGAAAAACGTCGAAAAAAATGCACAAAAATAGGGAAAAGCTTCAAAAACATTAACCAAAGTGACAATAACGTCAAAAAAGTGACAGAAATGTTAATGAAAACTACGAAAAGGTCAAAAAAGTAACAGAAATGAGACAATTTTGGAGAAAAAAAAAGGAAAAAAAGACAAGTTATGAAAACGTGAAACGAAAAAAAGGAAAAAAAATTGACAAAAACTTTGAAATAAACAACAAAAACGTTGATAAAAGGGACTTAAATCAGAAACATTTTTAAAAACGTTGAGTAAAGCTTCAAAAAAGGTCGAAAATTGTTTCTGTTTGTGTTCTTGTTTCACTATATTCGTGGGGAATCCAGTATACTTGTGGGGTCCCAACAGCTTTGTGGGGCCCAAAATGCTGGAGCCCACAAGGTTAAAGGTCTGTTTGAGGGTTAAGACTTGGTTTTAGGATTAGGGTTAGAATTAGGTTATGGTTAGGGTGAGGGTAAGGGTTAAGGTTAGGCATCTAGTGGTGATGGTTAAGGTTAGGGTAAGGGGCTAGGGAATGCATTATGTCAATGACGGGGCCCCACAAAGATAGTGAAACGCAGTGTGTGTGAGAGAGTGTGTGTGTGTGTCTGTGTGTGTGACTCTGTGTTGTCTCTGTGTGTGTGCGTGTGTGTGTGTGTGTCTGTCTGTCTGTCTGTGTGTGTGTGAGTTTCTGTGTGTCTGTGTATGTGTGTGTGAGTCTCTGTGTGTGTGTGTGTGTGTATGTGTGAGTCTCTGTGTGTGTGTGTGTGTGTGTGTGTGTGAGTCTCTGTGTGTGTGTGTTTGTGTGTCTCTATGTGTGTGAGTCTCTGTGTGTGTGTGTGTGTGTGTGTGTGTGTGTGTATGTATCTGTGTTTGTGTGTCTCTGTGTGTGTGTTTGTGTGTCACTGTGTGTGTGTGTGTGTGTGTCTGTGTGTGTGAGTCTCTGTGTGTGTGTGTGTGTGTGTGTATCTGTGTTTGTGTGTCTCTGCGTGTGTGTGTGTCTGTGTGTGTGTGTGTCTGTCTGTCTGTCTGTCTGTCTGTCTGTCTGTGTGTGTGTGTGTGTGTGTCTGTCTGTCTGAGTGAAATGTCTAACTTGTTACAACTGAGATGCATGATAACTAACTGTTAAGCGCAGCTTTGAGTCAGTTCTCAGCAGAGTAGTCTGATCTGGCATTTAGCCGTCTGATGGCTCATCATGTGTTAACGCTACCCTCATGTGGCGAAGGCGATGTATGACCCGTGACGTGGTCATACATAACAGTGAGATATAATGTTCTTTTTTATTTATTCTAGCTTCATACAGTCTTAAGATGTCGGTTATATGTTCAACATTGAATGAAGTGTAACATTTGTATGTGATCTGAACCTTTCCTGTTGTCCTCCGGGGCAAATTTGACCCGTTTTTCAAAAAGTTAGTCCAAAATAATTAACGTGGATGGTTTCCTACAACGCTCTCCGTGAGTCAAATAAATGATCAGTTCACTACTTTTCATTGATTTTGGGTGTTTAAGTCAATTTTATAACATTTGGAGAGAAAAACGTGATAAAATAACGTTGAAAAAAGTGAGAAACACTTGATGAAAAAGATGCCGAAAAAGTTTAACTTTTTCGACAGAACTGTTTTCAAACTAATTATGGGACACTCAAAGCAGAATTTGACAGATTTGCCGACTTTGACACACTCAGAAATTCCCACAGAAGCAGAGTTTTCACACTCAGGGTGTGAAACAGGTTGCTGTAAAAAATATAATCATTATTTTGCTGAATTTGCTGAATTCTATGATGGCTAAGGAACTTTTTTGCTGACTTTTTAGGGCTTAATGTCGACCAAACTGTAATTAAAATATTGACTTTCGATTAAATAAAAGCATGTCAATAAACTATACATGTTGGCCCTTAATGCAATTCTCATTTTCCAGTGTTGCCCTTAGTGAAGTTGTGTTTGACACTCCTGCTACAGCTGGATAGATTGCACTGCAAAAACTCTGTATTGGATAAGAATATTGTAGTTGCTTGCCTTGTACTACCATTACATAAAAACGGAAAGGAAAAAAATCTGCAATTAGCATCTACAACCAATAGGGTATGGCAAATACAAAATTCCCCACTACCATTCATTTAAATTGAAGAGCCTTGGTGGTTGGTGTGTTATCATAGCTGTTAACAGAAACAAGTATTGTGGACCACTTAAGACTAGCAAAAGAAAAAAAAAGGACAAAAATCACTAAACATTCTGAGTGATTATAACTAGCAAGGAATTCATTTAAAAAGAACTTCATGTAAATGTCACTTGCAACATAAAAAAAAAAGTTCTGGTCACTCACAATCAAAGTAAAATACAGCGTAAAAGAAAAGAAGAAAAAGAAGAAAAAAAAAATCAGGTGAGGGTGTGTGTAACAGACAGGTGAGATCGACAAATCAGCTGAAGCTGAGATAGCTGTTGTCCCTGCAGTCGCAGCAGTTGACGGAGAGAGGAATGATGTTGTTCTCAGGCCAAAAAAATGTCAGTGAGAGAGGAGGAGGAAGGGGAGGAGGAGGAGGAAGAGGGAGAGGCAGAAGAGGTGGAGGAGGATGGGAAAGAGGAGATAGAGATGGAGGAAGAGGACTGTAATGCAGTCAGTCAGCTTCTTACTGACTCACAGGTCAATGTTGGGTCGGTGCAGGAAGAACTGTACCAGGTACAACAAATAAGAGAGTTCCTTCAGAAAACAAAAAACAACAAAAATATCAAACTTGAAGACTATTTTAAGAACAAAAGTGTGTTACTGATCTCAATACGAGCGCAGATGAGTCTTAGAGGTGAGGAAGGCTTCACACTACCAGAGTTTTTCAGATTAAAGAAAATGGTTGTGAGGATCAAAACTGAGCTTTTAAATGATGGAGAAAGTCAGGGAATGTAAGACAGTCCGTCTGCTGTCGCTCTTCATTTTTGTGTTGTTTTTTTTTGTGTGTCTCTCCTCACATCTGACCTAATGAGCAATTTTAAAATCTCCACTCTTAATATAAATGGTGGTAGAGATGTGAAGAAGAGGGCTTGCCTTTTTGAGTTTTTAAAGCTTAAAGGAGTAAATATAGCAAAGTTGCAAGAAACGCACAGTGAGACTTTAAACGGGACAGACTGGAGGAGGGAATGGGATGGGGGGGTGGTTTTAAGTCATCTTAGCAGCATCAGCGGAGGAGTTGCAATCCTTTTTGCAAAAAACTTTCTACCAAAGTCTCACACTGTAGAAGAAAGAGTAAAGGGCAGACTTTTAGTAGTCAGAGCCAAGTATGAGGTTTTTAATCTGTTTTTTATAAATATATACGCTCCAAACTCAGGACCTGATATAGTTCTTTTTTAGATGAGCTCAGTACGGTTTTAAGTGAGTGTGAACCAAAGGAGTTTTTATTTTTGGGAGGCGATTTTAACTGTACACGTGATGATGAACTGGACAGGAACCATAGTGAACCACATGCTGCTTCTAAGAGAGCCATGCAGCAGCTGATGGAGACACACAGTCTAGCAGATGTCTGGAGAGAACGTCATGCTCAGCAGAGACAGTACACATGGGTTCATAGCAGAGACAATCGGTTAACTATGGCTAGATTAGACAGGTTTGATTGTTTTAAGCACCATTTTAATGTTTTTAAAGGGTGTACTATATTGCCTGTCGGTTTTTCTGATAATTCGTTTGTGTATTGTGATGTTTATATTGCCAATATAAAACCCAGATCTGCATATTGGCATTTTAACACTGCTTTGCTTTTAGATGCACATTTTAGGGATGTTTTTATTTTTTTTTTTGGAAGGGTTTGAGAGACAGAAAGAAAGATTTTAGTTCACTGAGGCAGTGGTGGGACTTTGGTAAGGCTGACATCAAGCAGCTTTGTCAACAGTACACTCCCAATGTTTCTCAGGACATTGCCTAGTCTATGAAAGCTCTAGAGATAACTATAGTGGACCTGTAGAGTTCTGCAGAGTCCACAGGAAATCGAGGCTGTTTTGAAGACCTCAAGTCCAAAATAGCCATCTTGGCAGACCTGCTGGGCATGAAAGCACAGGGGGCTCTGATCCGGTCCCGTTTCCAGAGCGTTGCTCTACTAGACTCTCCGAGCAAGTTCTTTTTCAGTCTGGAGAAGAAGAATGGACAGAGCAGAATGATCCACGCTCTGCGATCGGCAGGAGGACAGCAGCTAACCACAGCCTCACAGATACGAGAGAGAGCCGTGGACTTCTACTCCGACCTGTACAGTACAGAGTACACAGTGGACAACGAGGCCTTCAACGTGTTCTGCAGGGACCTGCCCACAGTTTCTGGGGACGATAATGAGGAGCTAGAGGGGCCCCTGACTGAGGAGGAGGTGTTCAGAGCACTACAGAGCATGCAGGGGGGAAAGGACCCTGGTATCAATGGTCTCCCACCGGAGTTTTAAAAAACTTTCTGGGAGGAGATGAAGATAGACATTCTGGATGTTTTCATGGAAAGTTTTGATGACTGCTCACTTCCTCAGAGTTGCAGGAGGGCAGTATTAACTCTCCTCCCTAAGAAAGGGGACTTACTTGACATAAAGAACTGGAGGCCGGTCTCTCTGCTGTGTTCGGACTATAAGCTGCTGTCCAAAGTCCTGGCCTCCAGGCTGAGGCAGGTGTTGGACCGGGTCATCCACAAGACCCAAACCTACTGTGTGCCCGGCAGGTCCATTGTTGACAATGTGTCATTCATTCGGGATATTTTGACAGTCTCTGGTTCATTGGGTTTAGACACTGGTCTGGTTTCATTGGACCAGGAAAAGGCGTTTGACCGGGTTGAGCACTGTTACCTGTGGAGGGTGCTGGAGAGGTTCGGCCCTGGCTTCATCGCCAAGATAAAGGTAATGTATGAGAACATTGAGAGTGTGCTGAAGATTAATGGTCGTTTGTGTAAACCTTTCAAGGTAACCAGGGGGATAAGACAAGGCTGCTCCATGTCAGGTATGTTATATGCTTTGTCGATTGAACCCATGTTGCATAATGTCCGCTCTTGTATCAATGGCCTGTTTTTACCTGGTTTTAATATACGTTTTACTGTATCGGCCTATGCAGACGACGTTATAGTTTTTACAAAAAACCAACAAGATGTTGATAGTTTAGGACGTATTGTTAAGACGTTTCAGAGAATTTCTGCTGCCAAAGTAAACTGGGGGCGATGGGCTGGAGGCCTCCCTCAGCTTCCTGGTGGGTTGACCTGGAAGAGGGGGGGGGGGGGGGGGGGGGTTAAAGTATCTGGGGGTCTACCTGGGGGATCAGAGAACCACAGATATGAATTGGGAAGGTGTAATTGAAAAAGTGGAGGGGAAGCTAGGTAAATGGAGGTGGCTGCTTCCCCACATGTCCTACAGAGGCAGGGTGCTAATCATCAACAATTTGGTAGCATCCAGCCTCTGGCACAAATTAAAATGTATGGAGCCCCCTGCTGGTCTTTTAAAAACAATCCAGTCAATAATTTTAAAGTTTTTTTGTTACACTGGGTTCCTAAATGTGTTTTATACCTGCCAAAGGAGGAGGGAGGGCAGGGGTTGGTAGACTTGGAGAGCCGGACAGCTGCTTTTAGACTACAGTTCATACAGAGGTTTTTATATGAAAATGATGATGTCGTCTGGAGGCCAGGAGCCAGCACCATTTTAAGGGGGGTTGCAGGTCTGAGTCTCGATGCTTCGTTGTTTTTAGTGGACTGTGGTTTTATCTCTTTGTGTAACTTGCCTCCTTTTTATCAAGGACTTTTTAAAGCATGGAAACTTTTTAAATGGACCAGACTAGAACCTGCAGCATCTCTGTTCTGGCTCCTGGAGGAGCCTTTGGTGTGGGGGGCCCGGCTGGATCTCCAAGATGGCAGCAGGCCTGGACTTACTGAGAGGCTAACGAGAGCTGGAGTGACAAGGTTGAGAGGAATTGTGGAGGTTGCGGGTCCTGGTTTCCAGAACACGGAGGCAGTGGCCACTCTGCTGGGCCTGAGGTCGACCCGCCACACCAGAACCATTTTGAACGAGTGGATTAAAAGAATAGACAGTGGAGAGACAGAGATGCTGCGGGACTATTTTAGCGGGACAGAAATCCCCGATTCCGGAGACCCTTTTCCAGACATTGGTTTTTTAATTAACCATACTGACTTAATACCACGACATACGCCACACCCTGCTGCTGATCTTCATATGCAAACTGGAAAAGGTTTATATAGGAACTGTGTGCTGGCCACTCACAGGAAGAAGCTGAGTGAGAGGAAGGACATGGTGTGGAAGGAAAGACTGCCACAAGACAGGAAACCAGCGTGGAGACTCCTGTACAAGCCTCCCCTAGACAAGAGGACTGGAGACCTGCAGTGGAGGATCCTCCACTAGACAAGAGGACTGGAGACCTGCAGTGGAGGATCCTCCACTAGACAAGAGGACTGGAGACCTGCAGTGGAGGATCCTCCACGGGGCTCTGGCAGTGAATCTCTTTCTGTCGAAGATTAATCCCACCGTGTCCTCCACGTGTCCTTTCTGTCTACACCCTGAGACTATTATTCACTGTTACCTGGACCGTCACAGACTGAAACCTCTTTTTAACATTTTAAAAACTGTGTTTTTAGACTGTGGGGAGGTTTTTACAGAGACTGCTTTTATTTTTGGTGCTGGTTACAGAAAACAAAACGCAAAGAAGTGGCAATTGTTGAATTTTATTGTGGGTAAGGCAAAAATGTCAATTTATAAAAGTAGGAAAAACAAAATAGAAAAAGTGTGTGGACAAGAGTTAACGAAGCTGTACGTGTCTCTGGTGAAAGCCAGAGTGAGAGTGGACTTCAGGTTCCACTCTCTGATGAAGGACATGCAGCAGTTCTTAGACCAGTGGTGTTTCACCACGGCGGTGTGTTCGGTGCAGGAAGAAGAGCTCATCTTTCACTCTGTGTTTTCATGACGTTATATATTTAATACATGTTTTTTTTTCTTTGTGCATTTGAAGAAATTATGATGTTCTGGTGAAGAAACGGGTTTTTTTTTGACAATAACAAAAGGTTTTTTTTAAAAATCAAAAAAATCTCTCTCTCTCTCTCTCTCTCTCTACAAACACCAACTGACAAAATCAGCTTAAACTCAGCATCCTTCTATTTAAAACATACTTGTTTTTAAGTGACAAATAGTGACCATGATGGAATTGTGATAGAAACCAAAAACCTTTTAAATGTCTCACGTTTTTGTCAGCGGTGATCCGTCCACCCATTCCCATTTCCATTCCCATTCCTGTCCTGTGTATGTGTATATTTCCCGTAGACCAATCCAGGACTCTCCATCCTTACTCAGCTCAGAGACAAACTCCTAGTAGTTGACGAGAGACAACAATCATTTCTCTGTTCACAGTTCCGCATTTCTGTTGTAGTAAACTCATCTTGTGACTTCATCAGCCACAACAAACACAAGAGGGATCCCTTGGTCCACCACACACTGAGGACTGGACCCAACAGCATGACAGCAAACACACATTAGTAACGGAGGAAAGTGATCAAAGACATTTATACTCAGCAGAGGACCTGAGAACGTATGAGGAACTGCACGGTTACTGCTTAAGACAGTTAACATTCATTTTATCAGAATGCATTTTAAAAAGGAAAACAAACATTTCTAGGGTTTTTCCAAACATTTTAACTTCTGTTAATATTTAAACATTTCCGTTGAATGTCTTTTTCTCTAAAATCACTCAGAAACAAACACACTCACCTGTGCCTCTTCATTGTTTATGACGACCAGATCTGCTCCTCTCTTCTTACAGTCAGCTCTGCTTTCAGACCAGGTGTTAAACCCATTAGTTTTAAAGTAACAACTGCTTCCAAATCTCGTCCATCCGTCAGGACACCGCTTCTCTTAACGTCAAACAAATGTCAAATTAATAAGAATTGTTAATAGTTATAATTAATAGTTTAAAGTGTTCGGTAGCTGCTCTGTAACTGACTGTTGTTAAATGAAATCTCTGGAGAAAAAAAGCAATAGAAACAAGTAAGACAATATGAGATTATTTATGCTTAATAGACTGTGAAGTTGGATCCTGTGTGTTTTAATTTGAAACCTTTCTTACCTGAAACCTTCACCTGGAGCTGACTGTAGTTTTTGCTCAGTTGGTCGTAATCGTTCTGCATCCGTTCTTTTTCCAAAGTCACTAAAATATCTGGTGACAACAAAATAAGAAACAGACCATCGACACCAAATCGTTCTGCTTTAAGCTATATACAGAATTAAGTTATATATCCTGTACGTAATGAAATATCACTAATTATTTCAAACTGGAATGTAGTTATTTGGTGTCTCTGTCCTTTAACATGTATATGTTGAGGTGTTGTAAATAGTAAATAGAGGATCACTGACTTCTTAACTGAAGCATCAAGTGTGAACAAGAACCACAACCTCTGTTTTAGCGCCTGTCTCTTTAAGACCCCTCCTGTAAAAGCCCAGCCTGCTCTGATTGGCTTATTTAAAAAATACGGCACACATTTGCAAGAGATAGTTGTTGAGCTGTGGGCGGAGATCCTCAGACAAGGTAAGTATATGCTAATGAGCATGACTGTAACAGAGGAAGGGGAGTCAAATGTGAATAGCTTGTTGAATCGCATGTTTCCTCATCTAGGCAGCCTTGAAAAACAGGGTTGTGTTATTTCAAAGTTAGTGGGTTAGTAGACACTCCAAGTTTTCAAATGTATATAACTGGAAAAGATTTTCATGATATTTCCCCTTTAAGATATGACCATTTACATTAAAATAAAATACTCACAGCGAATGAAGAGTCCAGCCAATATCAGAAGATAAAACCCTCCCAGAGTCACTGCAGTAGCTCTGAAACACCTTCTGTTGTTGGCTGCAGGGTTGTTTGGAGTGTGTGGTCCTACAGAGACCAAATACATCCAGAACATGTTTTACTATGTTTGAAGTTTGAACAATAAGACTGACTCGAGAGGCACCAGATTACAGCACCAGGACACCTGATAATGACCCAGAGTTAATGGTGACCAATGGTGGATTGATTGATTAATTGTGAATTATTATTCAGTATCTAACTGTTATAAAGCCACACGTAAACTGAGATGAACTTCCCCTTTACAACAATCATAATTTCAGACTTACTGGCTCTTTGTGGCCCGAGATCAGCGTGATGCTCTTCATCCTCTAAGATCTCCACCTGACTCTCCTCTTCCTCTGCGCTTTTCTCTTGAACGTTTCTGTTATATCTCACATTCAGGCTCAAACGTGGCGCAGCGACAGTATCTGCAGACATCTTGACGAACTAAAAACTGAACTGAACGTATTCTCCGTCTCACTGTCTGTCTTTAAGTTGGTCACTCCTTTAACACAGGAAGTGGCTGCAGCACAAACCAATAAGACTGATGCACATCCTAATACATTTGTTACTGTTAGACAAAAAGTCCCACTTAACTTAAAATATGACTCAATTGCAGCATTCAGTTAATTGGGAATTAGAATCATTAAACCCTTTAGATAAACTTTATAAAATTATCTTAAAGTAAAGCTATTTCTGCCTGACTGTAAAATTGAGGAAATAAGCATATGTGTGCATAGCTGTTTTCACTCATCTCTGACAGAGGAACTGTTGTTGGACCAGACACTTATTTTTGTTCTGTCTCTTAGAGGAAGTGAAGTTTAGGTGTGAATTTTAATGTTTCAGTGAAATAAACAAAAGAGATGATAGACCCTTCCTTACTAACACACAACCAGGGTCTGTGATAATTACCTGAAGTTCAGCTGGATGGAATGAAGAATAATCTCTGCTACATGCACAGCTAGTAACACACAGAGAGCAGATCATAGATGCAAAACAGAGTAGAGGAGCACAGACAAACAGATCTGAGATGAGTGACCAATGTTGCAAGTCTTCCATATGTATGGAAGAGTAGTAAGCTGAAGTGTTGTAGTTGTAACTGAACCTAAAATGCACAAGATATTTCTCTTGTGGCTCTCTTTGTCAGTTACAGCTCCAGGTGCATTACCACCACCATCTGGACTGGAGTAGTACTGACTCTGACTTGCATGTAGCCCTGGAAAACTGACTGACTGCAATCAGATTAGTGACGTGGCTAACAGAGACTCATACACCGTATGTGGCGAGGTGTTAAGGAACCTTTTGCATCTAAATTCCATCCGGGTATAAGAGACTTGAAATGACAAGTGTAAATGAGACTATGGTTAAGAATTGGGAAATAACTTTATCACAGTAAAGCCAACAGTTATCGTTGGGTTTAGAGTAGGGTTGGGTACCGAACTCAGAACTTTATAGGGTACCAACCGAATTACGTTGGTAAAACTGAAGACGGATTCATGTTAAATCAATCAGTGCCAACTTTCGGAACTTTAGAGCACGTACGTGAGCACGAATGTCTCCACCTTCTCTCCATGTTTGACAGAGAGCGAGGCTCAGCTTCCAACACACACAGAGCTGCAGTGCAGACGGAGCAAACTACGTCACCTCTGCAGCTTCATATTCATACGCAGTGAGTCACGGAAATGTTGTTGCAAGTGTGGTTACACTTTTCCAAACTCCACACAGACAGCGTTTACCGCAATATAGTATAATCACGAGCCAAAAAGCAGCCGTAGTGCTGTAAACGTTACACTTCCTCTGAGACAGACAGGCACAGCAGTGTTCTCTATGCCCTGGTGACAGACTGACAGGCTGGAGGTCGTAGGGCAAGGCATCTTTATTTCTATAGCACATTTCAGCAACAAGGCAATTCAAAACGCTTTACATCAAACATTGAAGAGCAATGAAAAACTTTCATGAAAGAGATGCAAATAAACTGGTTAAAATAGAATAAGATACAAATAAAAACGTAATACTTCAGTGCAGTGTGGTCCCTCGTATTGAAGCTGGACAGGCAGACATTACACAGGCTGAAGAGGCGTAACATTAATCTCAATGCATGTTTAACTCTCCTGGTGGAGCTTCTTACTGGCAGCTGGAAATTAGCAGCTGACTGCACGTTTATCAAAGGAAACACAGGAACAATTTCTAACTAACTGATTACAAACGTTATATCAACTACATAAACCAAGGTAAAGACAACCTGTTAATCCATGTTTTTATTAGCTTGTATTATAATAATCCTGCAGGACTACAGAGTAAGTACACATGACTTCTAACCAGATTGTGCTCTATGAGGGGCAGAGGAACAATATCTCTGTAATCCAGGTTATTTAGCAACACAGAATAAACATCTGAGCAAATGTTAAAGAATTGGTCTGATTTGACAAAGCTGATCCCAACACTACACACTCCTCTGTCATCAAGGAGTTCAGAGAATCTTCTTCTCACAGATCCAGTTCTTATGTTTATAAGTATATCCTTGTGTCCATTTTCCTTGATTGCAGCATGTAGCATGGTAACTGTTATTACTAGGCAGTCCTTCTGCCCAGAACCTGTCAGACAAATGAAATGCTGTTCTTTTATCAAACGGCTGAAACTCCTGATTATTAGTTTCAAGTAAACTGTTGAATTCCACTTCAAATATTTATATTCTCTGTAATTAGTACAATTAATTTATAAACTCTTTTTAAGATTCAGTTTAGTAAATCGATGTAATCTGTAACGCCTTCCAATGAAATATTGAATCCTTGTTCAGAACTCCAATATCTCCTTTTTCAGTCATTTAAGAGATTTGCACTTAGAGGAATTATCCCCAATAATCAAGGTATTATGGGTTATCTGTTATCTAACACCAAGATGGCGTCCTTTCATTGTGTTCTGCCCCTACTGTCTCTTTTTATAAACTCAGCAGCCTGTCCCATATAGACTTTACATTGTGATTAAGTCACACACATTAGACTAAAGAAGATTTTCCGGTCTCTGAAAGTTTGACTACTATAAATCTTCATGAGTTAAGACTTCAGTATACATTTATAATGGTTACTGGGGGACCTTTAGTTGCAGCTCCTCAGTTGGCCTCTGACACAAATGGGTGTCAAAGCTGACTCTACGCCACGTCTCTCCAGCTTCATGTTAACACGTCATCCATGGGACTGATGCTCATATTTAGCTATGCAGCATTTCTCTAACAATAGACTAATATAAAAGAAATCCCTCTCAATCATCTCTTACTGTGTGGTGGTGTCTGTACCTGCATAGACCCTGTCTGGTTTTTCTCTTTTTTTATTTTATTATGTGTGGTGGGAGCTCTCTCTCTCTCTCTCTCTCTTTGTCTCTCTCCATCTCTCTCTCTCTCTCTCTGTCTCTCTCTCTCTGTCTCTCTGTCTCTCTCTCTGTCTCTCTCTCTCTGTCTCTCTCACTCTGTCTCTCTCTCTGTCTCGCTCTGTCTCTCTCTCTCTGTCTCGCTCTCTGTCTCTCTGTCTCTCTCTCTCTCTGTCTCTCTCTCTCTGTCTCTCTGTCTCTCTCTTTCTCTCTCTCTGTCTCTCTGTCTGTCTCTCTCTCTCTCTCTCTCTCTCTCTCTCTCTCTCCAAACATCAGCTGACAAAATCAGTTTTAACTCACCATCGATCTATTTAAAACATACTTGTTTTTAAGTGACAAACAGTGACTTTGATGCAATTGTCTCACGTTTCTGTCAGTGGTGATCCGTCCACCCATTTCCATCCCTGTCCTGTGTATGTGTATATTTTCCGTAGACCAATCCAGGACTCTCCATTCTTACTCAGCTCAGTAACAAACTCCTAGAAGTTGAGAAGAGACGACAATCATTTCTCTGTTCACAGTTCCGCATTTCCGTTGTAGTAAAGTCATCTTGTGACTTCATCAGCCACATCAAACACAAGAGGGATCCCTCGGTCCACCACACACTGAGGACTGGACCCAACAGCATGACAGCAAACACACATTAGTAACGGAGGAAAGTGAAGAAAGACATTTATACTCAGCAGAGAAGCAGAGAACACATGAGGAACTGCACATTTACTGCTTAAGACAGTTAACATTAATTTTATCAGAATGCATTTTAAAAACGAAAATAAACATTTCCAGACTTTTTCCAAACATTTTAACTTCTGTTAATATTTAAACATTTCCGTTGAATGTCTTTTTCTCTAAAATCACTCAGAACCAAACACACTCACCTGTTCCTCTTCATTATTTATGATGACCAGATCTGCTACTCTCTGCTGACAGTCAGCTCTGCTTTCATACCAGGTTTTAAACCCATTAGTTTTGAAGTAACAACTGCTTCTAAATCTCTTCCATCCGTCAGGACACCGCGTCTCTTAACGTCAAACAAATGTCAAATGAATAAGACTCGTTAATCGTTATAATTAACAGTTTAGTTAAAGATCTTTCTTGCCTCTGCCACGTTTCCCTTTCATGTTCTGTAAATAATTTGTAAATAGTTTCTCCCAGGTTTTATATCTCAAGTGACTTTGAAATATTTACATCATCAATGAAAAAGTTCAACGGCATTAAACAGTTACAATTAAAAGTAAAGACACAGTCACGCCATATCATGTTAATTGGTAAAATACAGGAGTTTTCTCTTTTTAATCTTTTCTCACCTTCATTTCTGTCCTTCAGCTTCTTTACTTCATCCTGTAACTGACTGTTATTTACACTCAGTGTTTGGTAGCTGCTCTGTAACTGACTGTTATTTACACTCAGTGTTTGGTAACTGCTCTGTAATTGACTGTTATTTACACTCAGTGTTTGGTAGCTGCTCTGTAACTGACTGTTATTTACACTCAGTGTTTGGTAGCTGCTCTGTAACTGACTGTTATTTACACTCAGTGTTTGGTAGCTGCTCTGTAACTGACTGTTGTTGACTGATATCTCTGGAGAAAAACACCAATAGAAACAAGTAAGACAATATGAGATTATTTATGCTTAATAGACTGTGAAGTTGGATCCTGTGTGTTATAATTTGAAACCTTTCTTACCTGAAACCTTCACCTGGAGCTGACTGTAGTTTTTGCTCAGTTGGTCGTATTCGTTCTGCATCCGTTCTTTTGCCAAAGTAACTAAAATATCTGGTGACAACAAAATAACAAACAGACCAACAATACCAAATCGTTCTGCTTTAAGGTATAGACAGAATTAAGTTATATATCCTGTGCGTAATGAAATATCACTCATTATTTCAAATTGGAATGTAGTTATTTGGTGTCTCTGTCCTTTAACATGTTGTATATGTTGAGGTGTTGTAAATATTAAATAGAGGATCACTGACTTCTTAACTGAAGCATCAAGTGTGAACAAGAACCACAACCTCTGTTTTAGCGCCTGTCTCTTTAAGACCCCTCCTGTAACAGCCCAGCCTGCTCTGATTGGCTTATTCAAAAAATACGGCACACGTTTACAAGAGATAGTTGTTAAGCCGTGGGCGGAGATACTCAGACAGGGGAAGTATATTCTAATGAGCCTGACTGTGACAGAGGAAGGGGAGTCAAATGTGAATAGCTTGTTGAATCGCATGTTTCCTCATCTAGGCAGCCGTGAAAAACAGGGTTGTGTTATTTCAAAGTTAGTGGGTTAGTAGACACTCCAAGTACTCAAATGTATATAACTGGAAAAGATTTTCATGATATTTCCCCTTTAAGATATGACCATTTGCATTAAAATAAAATACTCACAGCGAATGAAGAGTCCAGCCAATATCAGAAGATAAAACCCTCCCAGAGTCACTGCAGTAGCTCTGAAACACCTTCTGTTGTTGGCTGCAGGGTTGTTTGGAGTGTGTGGTCCTACAGTGACCAAATACATCCAGAACATGTTTTACTATGTTTGAAGTTTGAACAATAAGACTGACTCGAGAGGCACCAGATTACAGCACCAGGACACCTGATAATGACCCAGAGTTAATGGTGACCAATGGTGGATTGATTGATTAATTGTGAATTATTATTCAGTATCTAACTGTTATAAAGCCACACGTACACTGAGATGAACTTCCCCTTTACAACAATCATCATTTCAGACTTACTGGCTCTTTGTGGCCCGAGATCAGCGTGATGCTCTTCATCTTCTAAGATCTCCACCTGACTCTCCTCTTCCTCACCGCTGTTCTCTTCAACATTTCTGTTATATCTCACATTCAGGCTCAAACGTGGCGCAGCGACAGTATCTGCAGACATCTTGACAAACTAAAAACTGAACTGAACGTATTCTACGTCTCACTGTCTGTCTTTAAGTTGGTCACTCCTTTAACACAGGAAGTGGCTGCAGCACAAACCAATAGGACTGATGCACATCCTAATACATTTGTTACTGTTAGATGAAAAGTCCCACTTAACTTAAAATATGACTCAATTGCAGCATTCAGTTAATTGGGAATTATAATCATTAAACCCTTTAGATAAACTTAATAAAAGTATCTTAAAGTAAAGCGTTTCTGCCTGACTGTAAAATTGAGGAAATAAGCATATGTGTGCATAGCTGTATTAACATATCTCTGACAGAGGAACTGTTGTTGGACCGGACACTTATTTTTGTTCTGTCTCTTAGAGGAAGTGAAGTTTAGGTGTGAATTTTAATGTTTCAGTGAAATAAACAAAAGAGATGATAGACCCTTCCTTACTAACACACAACCAGGGTCTGTGATATTTACCTGAAGTTCAGCTGGATGGAATAAAGAATAAGCTCTGCTACATGCACAGCTAGTAACACACAGATAGCAGATCATAGATGCAAAACAGAGTAGAGGAGCACAGACAAACACATCTGAGATGAGTGACCAATGTTGCAAGTCTTCCATATGTAAGGAAGAGTAGTAAGCTGAAGTGTTGTAGTTGTAACTGAACCTAAAATGCACAAGATATTTCTCTTGTGGCTCTCTTTGTCAGTTACAGCTCCAGGTGCATTACCACCACCATCTGGACTGGAGTAGTACTGACTCTGACTTGCATGTACCTCTGGAAAACTGACTGACTGCAATCAGATGAGTGACGTGGCTAACAGAGACTCATACACCGTATGTGGCGAGGTGTTAAGGAACCTTTTGCATCTAAATTTCATCTGGGTATAAGAGACTTGAAATGACAAGTGTAAATGAGACTATGGTTAAGAATTGGGAAATAACTTTATCACAGTGAAGCCAACAGTTATCGTTGGGTTTAGAGTAGGGTTGGGTACCGAACTCAGAACTTTATAGGGTACCAACCGAATTACGTTGGTAAAGCTGAAGACGGATTCATGTTAAATCAATCAGTGCCAACTTTCGGTACTTTAGAGCACGTACGTGAGCACGAGTGTCTCCACCTTCTCTCCATGTTTGACAGAGAGCGAGGCTCAGCTTCCAACACACACAGAGCTGCAGTGCAGACGGAGCAAACTACGTCACCTCTGCAGCTTCATATTCATACGCAGTGAGTCACGGAAATGTTGTTGCAAGTGTGGTTACACTTTTCCAAACTCGACATAGACAGCGTTTACCGCAATATAGTATAATCACGAGCCAAAAAGCAGCCGTAGTGCTGTAAACGTTACACTTCCTCTGAGACAGACAGGCACAGTAGTGTTCTCTGCCCTGGTGACAGACTGACAGGCTGGAGGTCGTAGGGCAAGGCATCTTTATTTCTATAGCACATTTCAGCAACAAGGCAATTCAAAACGCTTTACATCAAACATTCAAGAGCAATTAAAAACTTTCATGAAAGAGATACAAATAAACTGGTTAAAATAGAATAAGATACAAATAAAAGAGTAATACTTTAGTGCAGTGTGGTCCCTCGTGTTGAAGTTGGACAGGCAGACATTACACAGGCTGAAGAGGCGTAACATTAATCTCAATGCATGTTTAACTCTCCTGGTGGAGCTTCTTACTGGCAGCTGGAAATTAGCAGCTGACTGCACGTTTATCAAAGGAAACACAGGAACAATTTCTAACTAACTGATTACAAACGTTATAAACTACTACATAAACCAAGGTAAAGACAACCTGTTAATCCATGTTTTTATTAGCTTGTATTATAATAATCCTGCAGGACTACAGAGTAAGTACACATGCCTTCTAACCAGATTGTGCTCTATGAAGGGCAGAGGAACAATATCTCTGTAATCCAGGTTATTTAGCAACACAGAATAACCAGCTGAGCAAAGGTTAAAGAATTGGTCTGATTTAACAAAGCTGATCAAACACTACACACTCCTCTGTCATCAAGGAGTTCAGATAATCTTCTTCTCACAGATCCAGCTCTTACATTCATTATAATATCCATGTGTCCATTTTCCTTGATTGCAGCATCTAGCACGGTAACCGTCATTATGAGGCAGTCCTTCTGCCCAGAACCTGTCAGACAAATGAAATGTTGTTCTTTTATCAAACGGCTGAAACTCCTGATTATTAGTTTCAAGTAAACTGTTGAATTCCACTTCAAATATTTATATTATCTGTAATTAATACAATTAATTTATGAACTCCTTTTAAGATTCAGTTTAGTAAATCGATGTAATCTGTAACGCCTTCCAATGAAATATTGAATCCTTGTTCAGAACTCCAATATCTCCTTTTTCAGTCATTTAAGAGATTTGCACTTACAGGAATTATCCCCAATAATCAAGGTATTATGGGTTATCTGTTATCTAACACCAAGATGGCGTCCTTTCATTGTGTTCTGCCCCTACTGTCTCTTTTCATAAACTCAGCAGCCTGTCCCATACAGACTTTACATTGTGATTAAGTCACACACATTAGACTAAAGAAGATGTTCAGGTCTGTGAAAGTTTGACTACTATAAATCTTTGAGTTAAGACTTCAGTATACATTTATAATGGTTACTGGGGGACCTTTAGTTGCAGCTCCTCAGTTGGCCTCTGACACAACTGGGTGTCAAAGCTGACTCTACGCCACGTCTCTCCAGCTTCATGTTAACACGTCATCCATGGGACTGATGCTCATATTTAGCTATGCAGCATTTCTCTAACAATAGACTAATATAAAAGAAATCCCTCTCAATCATCTCTTACTGTGTGGTGGTGTCTGTATCTGCATAGACCCTGTCTGGTTTTTCTCTTTTCTTATTTTATTATGTGTCGTGGGAGCTCTCTCTCTCTCTCTCTCTCTCTCTCTCTCTCTCTCTCTCTCTCTGTCTCTCTGTCTCTCTCTGTCTCTCTGTCTCTCTCTCTCTGTCTCTCTTTCTCTCTGTCTCTCTCTCTCGCTCTCTCTCTCTGTCTCTCTCTCTCTTTCTCTCTGTCTGTCTCTCTCTCTCTCTCTCTCTCACTCACTCTCTCTCTCTCTCTCTCTCTACAAACACTCAGCATCCTTCTATTTAAAACATACTTGTTTTTAAGTAACAAATAGTGACCATGATGGAATTGTGATAGAAACCAAAAACCTTTAAACTGTCTCACGTTTCTGTCAGCGGTGATCCGTCCACCCATTCCCATTTCCATTCCCATCCCTGTTCTTTGTTTATTTCCCGTAGACCAATCCAGGACTCTCCATCCTTACTCAGCTCAGAGACAAACTCCTAGTAGTTGACGAGAGACAACAATCATTTCTCTGTTCACAGTTCAGCATTTCCGTTGTAGTAAAGTCATCGTGTGGCTTCATCAGCCACAACAAACACAAGAGGGATCCCTCGGTCCACCACACACTGAGGACTGGACCCAACAGCATGACAGCAAACACACATTAGTAATGGAGGAAAGTGAAGAAAGACATTTATACTCAGCAGAGGAACAGAGAACGCATGAGGAAGTGCACATTTACTGCTTAAGACAGTTAACATTCATTTTATCAGAATGCACTTTAAAAAGGAAAATAAACATTTCTAGGGTTTTTCCAAACATTTTAACTTCTGTTAATATTTAAACATTTCCGTTTAATGTCTTTTTCTCTAAAATCACTCAGAAACCAACACACTCACCTGTTCCTTTTTGTTGTTTATGACGACCAGATCTGCTCCTCTCTGCTGACAGTCAGCTCTGCTTTCAGACCAGGTGTTCAACCCATTAGTTTTGAAGTAACAACTGCTTCCAAATCTCATCCATCCGTCAGGACACCGCTTCTCTTAACGTCAAACAAATGTCAAATGAATAAGACTCGTTAATCGTTATGATTAACAGTTTAGTTAAAGATCTTTCTTGCCTCTGCCACGTTTCCCTTTCATGTTCTGTAAATCATTTGTAAATAGTTTCTCCCAGGTTTTATATCTCAAGTGACTTTGAAATATTTACATCATCAATGAAAAAGTTCAACGGCATTAAACAGTTACAATTAAAAGTAAAGACACAGTCACGCCATATCATGTTAATTGGTAAAATACAGGAGTTTTCTCTTTTTAATCTTTTCTCACCTTCATTTCTGTCCTTCAGCTTCTTTACTTCATCCTGTAACTGACTGTTATTTACACTCAGTGTTTGGTAGCTGCTCTGTAACTGACTGTTATTTACACTCAGTGTTTGGTAGCTGCTCTGTAACTGACTGTTATTTACACTCAGTGTTTGGTAGCTGCTCTGTAACTGACTGTTGTTGACTGAAATCTCTGGAGAAAAACATCAATATTAAGAAGACAATATTAGATTATTTATGCTTAATAGACTGTGAAGTTGGATCCTGTGTGTTCTGTTAATTTGAAACCTTTCTTACCTGAAACCTTCACCTGGAGCTGACTGTAGTTTTTGCTCAGTTGGTCGTATTCGTTCTGCATCTGTTCTTTTTCCAAAGTCACTAAAATACCACAACAAAGTAAGAAACAGACCCACAGCACTGTGTCATTCTGCTTTAAACTAAAGACAGAATTAAGGTACAGCCTGTGCTTAATGAAATATCAGTCATTATTTCAAACTGGAATGTAGTTATTGGTGTCTGTCCTTTAACCTGCCGTGTATGTTGAGGTCATAACTATTAACTAATGGATAACTGACTTGTTAATTGAAGTATCAAGTATGAACCAGATATAAAAAGGCAGATCCAAAGTAATTTTGCCTAAATGAAAGAATCCGCATTATGAGAGTTAAAGGTACACTGTGTAGTGTTTGAGTATTTTAGTAGTTTCATTCATAAATATGTCCTCATTGGTGTAAAATGACATCTGTCGATGATCTGAGTTATCCTCGTAAGCGAAGAATTTCGTATCTGTATTTACATTGGACGGGCAAGTCCAAGGAGGCTTCCACGTCGTTCCACCATTTTCAACTATAATCGCTGAGAGGGACGTAGAGCACTAGCCGACCTGTCTAGCTAACCCGCAACGCGTTTTCATTCAGAGCCAGCGTCACGTGACTTAAAGCAACTGAAACTGAGAAGGAAATCAGTGAGAGGCGCTTGTCACCGCCCCGGCAATATTTGAAAGCCTATATTGCACTTTAGTTCATAATGGAGGATCGTACTTATGCCGAGCCACAGGAGAAGGAATCCTCGTCGCCAAAAAAGCGAAAAATGGAAGACATGTTGTCGTAGCTTCTCGGTACATAATGCCTACCGTAGTTGCAACACGCATTTGAAAAAGCGAGGCGCTAGAGAGCTTTACTTATTTGAATGCAAAATACAATTTCACCGCTAGACGGGAGACATTCCTACACAGTGTACCTTTAACCTTTAGTAGCATAACATGTGACTGCATACTGTAGACAGTTTGGGACATTAAAACCACAGTCTTTGTTGCGTGAAAAAAAATAATTCTGGAAATTAGCAGCTGACTGCACGTTTATCAAAGGAAACACAGGAACAATTTCTAACTAACTGATTACAAACGTTATATCAACTACATAAGCCAAGGTAAAGACAACCTGTTAATCCATGTTTGTATTAGCTTGTATTATAATAATCCTGCAGGACTACAGAGTAAGTACACATGCCTTCTAACCAGATTGTGCTCTATGAAGGGCAGAGGAACAATATCTCTGTAATCCAGGTTATTTAGCAACACAGAATAACCAGCTGAGCAAAGGTTAAAGAATTGGTCTGATTTGACAAAGCTGATCCCAACACTACACACTCCTCTGTCATCAAAGAGTTCAGAAAATCTTCTTCTCACAGATCCAGCTCTTTCCTTGATTGCAGCATGTAGCATAGTGACCGTTATTACGAGGCAGTCCTTCTGCCCAGAACCTGTCAGACAAATTAAATGTTGTACTTTTATCAAACGGCTGAAACTCCTGATTATTAGTTTCAAGTAAACTGTTGAATTCCACTTCAAATATTTATATTATCTGTAATTAATACAATTAATTTATGAACTCCTTTTAAGATTCAGTTTAGTAAATCGATGTAATCTGTAACGCCTTCCAATGAAATATTGAATCCTTGTTCAGAAATCCAATATCTCCTTTTTCAGTCATTTAAGAGATTTG
The DNA here is from genome assembly GCA_023566125.1 of Zingel zingel. Lineage (NCBI taxonomy): Eukaryota > Metazoa > Chordata > Actinopteri > Perciformes > Percidae > Zingel > Zingel zingel. The sequence continues at coordinate 2,509,307 of CM042330.1, forward strand.
CACTTACAGGAATTATCCCCAATAATCAAGGTATTATGGGTTATCTGTTATCTAACACCAAGATGGCGTCCTTTCATTGTGTTCTGCCCCTACTGTCTCTTTTCATTAACTCAGCAGCCTGTCCCATATAGACTTTACATTGTGATTAAGTCACACACATTAGACTAAAGAAGATTTTCAGGTCTCTGAAAGTTTGACTACTATAAATCTTTGAGGTAAGACTTCAGTATACATTTATAATGGTTACTGGGGGACCTTTAGTTGCAGCTCCTCAGTTGGACTCTGACACAAATGGGTGTCAAAGCTGACTCTACGCCACGTCTCTCCAGCTTCATGTTAACACGTCATCCATGGGACTGATGCTCATATTTAGCTATGCAGCATTTCTCTAACAATAGACTAATATAAAAGTAATCCCTCTCAATCATCTCTTACTGTGTGGTGGTGTCTGTATCTGCATAGACCCTGTCTGGTTTTTCTCTTTTCTTATTTTATTATGTGTGGTGGGAGCTCTCTCTCTCTCTCTCTCTCTCTCTCTCTCTCTCTCTGTCTCTCTCTGTCTCTCTCTCTCTCTCTCTCTCTCTGTCTCTCTCTCGCTCTCTCTCTCTCTCTCTCTCTCTCTGTCTCTCTCTCTGTCTCTCTCTCTCTGTCTCTCTCTCTGTCTCTCTCTCTCTCTCTGTCTCTCTCTCTCTCTCTCTCTCTCTCTCTCTCTATCTCTCTCTAAGTCTCTCTCTCTGTCTCTTTCTGTCTCTCTCTCTCTCTCTCTCTCTCTCTCTGTCTCTCTCTGTCTCTGTCTCTCTCTGTCTCTGTCTCTCTCTCTCTCTCTCTCCTCTCTCTCTCTCTCTCTCTCTCTCTGTTGTTGACTGAAATCTCTGGAGAGAAAAACAGCAATATTAACAAGACAATATGAGATTATTTATGCTTAATAGACTGTGAAGTTGGATCCTGTGTGTTCTGATAATTTGAAACCTCAGTTGGTCGTATTTGTTCTGCATCCGTTCTTTTTCCAAAGTAACTAAAATACCACAACAAAGTAAGAAACAGACCCACAGCACTGTGTCATTCTGCTTTAAACTAAAGACAGAATTAAGGTACAGCCTGTGCTTAATGAATTATCCCTCATTATTTCAAACTGGAATGTAGTTATTGGTGTGTCTGTCCTTTAACCTGCCGTGTATGTTGAGGTCATAACTATTAACTAATGGATAACTGACTTGTTAATTGAAGTATCAAGTATAAACCAGATATAAAAAGGGAGATCCAAAGTAATTTTGCCTAAATGAAAGAATCTGCATTATGAGAGTTAAAGGTACACTGTGTAGTGTTTAAGTATTTTAGTAGTTTCATTCATAAATATGTCCTCATTGGTGTAAAATGACCTCTGTCGATGATCTGAGTTATCCTCGTAACCGAAGAATTTCGTATCTGTATTTACATTGGACGGGTAAGTCCAAGGAGGCTTCCACGTCGTTCCACCATTTTCAACTATAATCGCTGAGAGGGACGTAGAGCATTAGCCGACCTGTCTAGCTAACCCGCAACACGTTTTCGTTCAGAGCCAGCGTCACGTGACTTAAAGCAGCTGAAACTGAGAAGGAGATCAGTGAGAGGCGCTTGTCACCGCCCCGGCAACATTTGAAAGCCTATATTGCACTTTAGTTCATAATGGAGGATCGTACTTATGCCGAGCCACAGGGGAAGGAATCCTCGTCGCCAAAAAAGTGAAAATTGGAAGACATGTCATCGTAGCTTCTCGTAAAATAGTGATTTAGACGGCTAGCTGTAGTCTCGCTAAGTCCCGTGGGAGTTCAGTTTAGCAGGAGAAAGGTAAATAGCAGTGTGCATGTTGGAGGAGCGTAGTGTGTGTGAAGAGTGAAGATCGGAGTTGTTCATAAGGGAAGAAGCTTGGAGTTCGAAAAACAAGTGTTGATATACTGTGGAAAAAGATATGGTTCGCGTTTGTGCCTTTCCGAATTGTGAACACTATTTTAAAAATCACTATTTTACTGTACAGTGCACAAACATAATTTGGTCCGTTTCCATGTAGTTACATAGTCACTAATGTGGTCATAACCACTACATTGCTCAATTACCTATTTTTGAGGGTGAAATAAAATACCAATTTTCGCGGGCGAAGGATTGAACGGTCTTCTGGAAGACATCCACCTGATCAGCGGGCACTCGTTGGATTGTTGTCGGCTGCGTGAAGCCAGGAGGGCGGGGGAGAAGGCAGAAGCATGGACGCCGGCCGGACCTGCTAGCCCGGCTAAGGAAACCACAACGATCGACATGGACAAGACTCCTACTCACCAACGCCAGATGGATTGCACACAAAATGGATATTTATGCTACAAATACACACGGAACTGCTGCTTGATGATTATTACCAAAGCCGGGGCTGGACAAACTCACTCATCCCAGACGGCAGCTAGCAGCTAACAGGGTAGGTGAATTTAAACAATGGCTAAGTTGCTAAACGCATCTTGTTGTCATGTAAGGGCCCTGTTCATGTTGCACAGACATTTTAATTGCATTTTGAGTCTGTTAAGAGGCACAAAGGCACTCTTTATGATATGCCCCCAAAACTGCCGTTTTAGCTAACTGGGAGCTCTGGGCATTAGCTGCAGTAGCTCCATGTTGCTAGCACCAATTTGGCTCGTGTTTTTTGCTATAGACAGTACTCAAAAAAGTATAGCGATCAAAATTAACGTAAAAAATTGCCCGGAGTTCTCCTTTAATAGACACTGTGAAGTTGGATCCTGTGTGTTATAATTTGAAACCTTTCTTACCTGAAACCTTCACCTGGAGCTGACTGTAGTTTTTGCTCAGTTGGGCCGTATTCGTTCTGCATCCGTTCTTTTTCCAAAGTCACTAAAATATCTGGTGACAACAAAATAACAAACAGACCATCAACACCAAATCGTTCTGCTTTAAGCTATAGACAGAATTAAGTTATATATCCTGTGCGTAATGAAATATCACTCATTATTTCAAACTGGAATGTAGTTATTTGGTGTCTCTGTCCTTTAACATGTTGTATATGTTGAGGTGTTGTAAATAGTAAATAGAGGATCACTGACTTCTTAACTGAAGCATCAAGTATGAACAAGAACCACAAACCTCTGTTTTAGCGCCTGTCTCTTTAAGACCCCTCCTGTAAAAGCCAGCCTGCATTGATTGGCTTATTTAAAAAATACAGCGCACGTTTGCAAGAGATAGTTGTTAAGCCGTGGGCGGAGATACTCAGACAGGGGAAGTATATTCTAATGAGCCTGACTGTGACAGAGGAACGGGAGTCAAATGTGAATAGCTTGTTGAATCACATGTTTCCTCATCTAGGCAGCCATGAAAAACAGGTTTGTGTTATTTCAAAGTTAGTGGGTTAGTAGACACTCCAAGTACTCAAATGTATATAACTGGAAAAGATTTTCATGATATTTCCCCTTTAAGATATGACCATTTGCATTAAAATAAAATACTCACAGCGAATGAAGAGTCCAGCCAATATCAGAAGATAAAACCCTCCCAGAGTCACTGCAGTAGCTCTGAAACACCTTCTGTTGTTGGCTGCAGGGTTGTTTGGAGTGTGTGGTCCTACAGAGACCAAATACATCCAGAACATGTTTTACTATGTTTGAAGTTTGAACAATAAGACTGACTCGAGAGGCACCAGATTACAGCACCAGAACACCTGATAATGACCTAGAGTTAATGGTGACCAATGGTGGATTGATTGATTAATTGTGAATTATTATTCAGTATCTAACTGTTATAAAGCCACATGTACACTGAGATGAACTTCCCCTTTACAACAATCATCATTTCAGACTTACTGGCTCTTTGTGGCCCGAGATCAGCGTGATGCTCTTCATCCTCTAAGATCTCCACCTGACTCTCCTCTTCCTCTGCGCTGTTCTCTTGAACGTTTCTGTTATATCTCACATTCAGGCTCAAACGTGGCGCAGCGACAGTATCTGCAGACATCTTGATGAACTAAAAACTGAACTGAACGTATTCTCCGTCTCACTGTCTGTCTTTAAGTTGGTCACTCCTTTAACACAGGAAGTGGCTGCAGCACAAACCAATAGGACTGATGCACATCCTAATACATTTGTTACTGTTAGATGAAAAGTCCCACTTAACTTAAAATATGACTCAATTGCAGCATTCAGTTAATTGGGAATTAGAATCATTAAACCCTTTAGATAAACTTTATAAAAGTATCTTAAAGTAAAGCGTTTTCTGCCTGACTGTAAAAATTGAGGAAATAAGCATATGTGTGCATAGCTGTATTAACATATCTCTGACAGAGGAACTGTTGTTGGAACCGGACACTTATTTTTGTTCTGTCTCTTAGAGGAAGTGAAGTTTAGGTGTGAATTTTAATGTTTCAGTGAAATAAACAAAAGAGATGATAGACCCTTCCTTACTAACACACAACCAGGGTCTGTGATATTTACCTGAAGTTCAGCTGGATGGAATAAAGAATAAGCTCTGCTACATGCACAGCTAGTAACACACAGAGAGCAGATCATAGATGCAAAAACAGAGTAGAGGAGCACAGACAAACACATCTGAGATGAGTGACCAATGTTGCAAGTCTTCCATATGTAAGGAAGAGTAGTAAGCTGAAGTGTTAACTGTGTAGTTGTAACTGAACCTAAAATGCACAAGATATTTCTCTTGTGGCTCTCTTTGTCAGTTACAGCTCCAGGTGCATTACCACCACCATCTGGACTGGAGTAGTACTGACTCTGACTTGCATGTAGCTCTGGAAAACTGACTGACTGCAATCAGATTAGTGACGTGGCTAACAGAGACTCATACACCGTATGTGGCGAGGTGTTAAGGAACCTTTTGCATCTAAATTCCATCCGGGTATAAGAGACTTGAAATGACAAGTGTAAATGAGACTATGGTTAAGAATTGGGAAATAACTTTATCACAGTAAAGCCAACAGTTATCGTTGGGTTTAGAGTAGGGTTGGGTACCAGAACTCAGAACTTTATAGGGTACCAACCCGAATT